>VXBR01005525.1:794702-814395 GCA_013400215.1 Cisticola juncidis
AGGAGCTGCTGCAGGTGGGCTCCCCCTCGCCTGCTTCCCCCCTCTCAATTTCCTGCGGGCCCTACCCAAACCCGCCCTTCGCTCCTTCCACGCATCCAGCGTCCAGGATGCAGAGAATGAACCAGCGGGACCGGGTTGTGGTATTCACCAGGGGTTCAAAAAACTCCTTTTAGGGAACCAAGGCTGACAGAAAACTGGGAGTAACCTATCCACAGCTAAATCTAACCCAGAGTCTCAATGAGACAAATATATCCCTAAAAATAATTCATTACACAAAATTCAAATATCTATTACACAAACCTGATTAATGCTTTAGCTGTTTTAATGACTACCGAATCAAGCCTCGTGGAAAAAGAAAAACCATCTCAACAAAGCCTATTCGTGATTGTGCAATTAAAGACTGTCTTACAGGGTGAGCACATAAACAACTAAATGAAATCCACGACAAGCAGTCGTATTCCAGCATCCTCAATCTTCGGTACTTTTCATTGTAGGCTGGGTTTTCTAAAGGTGAAAACAATCTCTCTCTCTCCACCCTCCTCAAGAGGAATTCCCAGCCACGGCAGCAGCAGCAGCATTCCTCGTTAGCAAGATCTGAAACCTGAACCTCGAGCCGGGCACCGCAGCTTGAGTTACCCGCGCAAGCCCCGCCCGGGGCCGCAGCGCTCCTTGGGTGCGGAGGGATGCCCGGTGCCAGGCTGGGCTGCTCCCCTGCTCCCCTGCCCTCCTCCCGCCCTGCCTCCACCCCCAGCGCTGCTCCCACTGCGTCTCTTGGCCTGGCCTTTGGCTGAAATGTTATTTTTGGTGTGTCCCCACCATTTTGGTTGAGACTGTGACTGACGCGAATGTTTGTAGCTTTGTATCTTGGCCAAATCATAACATGAAGTCATGAGACTGAGAAAAGTTTTTTCCTGGTTCTTTCCTTATGCTAGAATTCTAAAGTCTTTTGCAAGCAAGTTATAGGTCTTATAAATTCACTGAAGTGTCTTATAAAGCAAAGTGTTTGGCGGCAGAAATACTAAGGTGAGCACATAATTAGCTTACCAGTATTTTAATTTAATTGTATAAATTTCAAGGCACAATTGACAAGGTGTTTGCTGCTTGTGGGCTCCATTCTCATTTTAAAATAATTACCATTTCTGGCATGATAAAGGACTGATTTTATTATTGTTGTGTGTGTCTACATGTGAAAATCTACTGCTAGACTGATTTGTTTTTTTAGAGAAGCATATAGGGAAGACTGTTTCTATTGCTCTTTGTAAGAGGTTTACTTTTTCCTGACAGATTTCTGCAGGCTAGTGCTGATTTTACTAAAATTGAAATGCCTACTCTGACTTTGCATTGTGCATTATTTTAATGGCAGAAGATGGCATATAAACACCTTTTATCTACTTTCCCTCCTACTGAGCTTGCAACATCAAAGATAGACCCATTCATCTTTGTTTCAAGGCAGGCTGTAAGTTTTCATTTGGCAGGGCTGTTGAAAATCAAACTGACTGTACTTGATCACAGTGGGATCTGCATGAAATTTCATCTACAAGTTGAGCTGTAATACTTACCTGTCTAGGTCAATTTGAGAACAACAAGGATGATAAGCACATAAAGCTAAAAAACTGTTGTTTCACAGTAGGACTGTTCCCCCACCAGGGTAGCAGATAAGGCTTATTTAAGTAACTCTGGAGCCACGTGCAAAGCCATGTGATTTTATCCCCCAGGTCCTTAGATGCAATTCCTTGTGATAATTTGTCTTTCCACTTGTCTTGACTTTGTATTCCATATTGCCTCAGATTTATTCCAGATAAGGAAGGAGGATTAAGTTATGTGAAAGAATACCGTGGAAGCATCAATAGAGGTTTCTTTTAAACAAGGGAAGAGCAAAGATATCCATGCATGTGTCTTGGTGCCATGTGAGGAGAAGCTGCTGGTTTCCAGTGGGGCTCAGGCTGTCACTGGAAGGCTGATGGGTGCAGGACACAGCCACCACAGGCACAACTGGAGGTTCAGCTTCAGCCTGTGGCTGGAGAGCCCTGTGGGAATTGATGTCTTATTGCTGGTTGTAGCAGCAGACCCAGCAGCAGATCACACGTTTATTTACACCTTGTTATCCTATCAATTATATAATTTATATATGCAGGACAGTGAAAAAATGAGAGAAATGCTCTCTCCTTTCAAAATGAAATGGCAGTATGTTATGACGTTTTGTACTTTTATGCAACCTAATTTATCAAATAACCTCAATATATTAAACAGACAAATAGGCACAACAATTCTTATTTCCCCCCAGGAGTTAGCCCTGCTTTAAAAAAATCTGTTTCTTTTTACTTAAATGTGCTGACACTGCATAGACTTGAGTAATGCTGAAGAAGCTACTCCCATGAGTAAATTTTGGACATCATGTACTTACTTGGAAATTCAGTCATTAGCTATGCATCTTCCATAATTGAGAAAGTTTGCCAGATATATGAGTGTTTATATATGTTTTAATGGCTGAGCTAGTCCTATTGCCTGTAACATAAGCTTTCTGAATCTTTCCATTATGTGGCCATGATTATACCTCAGCCAAACTTTAACTACCGGGACTGAAACTTTCCAAAGAATTACTAAGCCTGAGGCAGAATTTGCGATGGAAAACTTCAGCTAAAAGACTTCAGATTTCTCTAAAGAGAAGAGAAAGAAATTTGTTTGTTTGGCTCATGTTAAGCAAATAAACAAAGAAATTTCCAAACCTTAGAGAAAAGCTGATGTTTTTTCTGCAGCAGTGTCACAATCCAGTATTGGGAGAACAACAGTGTCTGGAAAGACACTTTTAGCTGCTCCTGGGAAAATGTGTGGGAGTTTAGTTGAGCCATGATCCTCAGGGCAGTTACAGCTTGTGTGAGTTTGGGCTTTTGTGCTCCAGTCTCCTGAGGATCTGACCTGATTGTCGTCCTTGTTCTTCCCAGCTTTAGAGGATGCCATGGAGCTGAGGTCTCTAGACAGGCTGGGACAGCACCCCAGAGCATCCCAAGTTTTTGGGCCATGTGGGTGGGGAGGAGAGGGGTTTTGGGATGCTGCCTATCCTTTCTATGAAGGAAATTTCCATAGGACACTATATACAAAAATAAGTGGGGGTTGTAAAGTGAAGTGCTCAGGAATTAGGAAATGCCAGAGTGATGTTTCCTGTGCTGTCTTCCCTCTTTGTCCTCTTTCTGTGCAGCCGTTATGATGCAACTTTTGGGCACTCAAACTGCTTTTACAGGTTTCTTATTTAAGTTCTGCCTAGATTATTTTTTTCTGAAAATTAATAATAATTGAGAAAATTGTTTAGCAGCAATAGCCTGATGGCTGTGCATATTACAGAGTAAAAATACGTTTCTTTTCTTGAACAAAGTGTGGCTTTTTAAAGTCAAGTTTTAAGGCTGTTGAAACTGAGTGTCCTGTGACCCTAATGAAAATAAACATCAGTAAATTAACTGTATCTCTCAGAGCTGTTGTCTCTCTTCCTTGTCTTTTGTTTGTTGCTGTCTTGTCATTTTTGATTGGTCTTGGTCCTTATCTTAATGTTATAGCAAGGAGATCAGTATTCAGCAAAACACAAAAAATGCTGGCTAAAGTGGAGCAGTTTATGTTGCCCTAAAGAGGAAGGAAGGATGCCTCTTCCTGCCTAACCGATGGCGTGCTCTGCAAGGCGTTACTTATTGCTCTGCTTTCCCCTGCCTGTTTCCTGGAGGAGGTAGAAAGCAAATGATAAACGTCCTTGGCTGGAACTTGCACAAATTAGGTTACAGAGACAAATTACTACTCAGATCTTCTTCTTATGCATCCTTGGCAGATTTTTTCTAAAATTAAAAAATAGGAATTCTCTGTATTCCTTCTCCATTATTGCCTGCAAATATGTAACTTAAACATATCAAAGCAGAATAGATTTAAATTGTGTCACAAACATGTTATACTTTTTCCCAAAAAGAAAGCAGTCTGAGGAAAGAAGATATAACCACAGTGGTGAAGTTCCTACTTTCATACTGCATCACCACAGATGCAGCACCACGGGCTGAACTACAGCAACATGGATTTCATCAACATGTCTGTAACAGTCTCAAGCTCCTTTTCATGCTTCAGCAACTCTGCTGTCACCTATTTTCAAACAAGTCACATGCAAGAAAGGGGTGATTTCCAGACTTTTAAGTCCTTGAAATTAATCTGTATGAACTTCAGATGGCTACCCTCTTGTACTATGTTTGAACTGGGGTCTCTTTTGATAGACATTGTTGTACATAAGAAGTAAATAGGATCCTCAGGTCAGTCTTGTCCAGTGGAGGGAAACCAGAGGAAGCCTGTGCACACTTGTGCCCTGCAAACAGCAGTCATGATTTCCTTTTGTTTTCTCTTGAGCTGGGAATGTTTATCCGGCTTGTTTGTGAATCCAACTCCATGGATGTCTTGCTAGGCTGTACTTGATAAAGGGTTGCTACAGGCTGCTGTGAGCCTGTGTACACTGAATTCCTTATTGAGGAAATGTAAATGAGAGGATTTGAGGACTTCCACAACAATTGAACTCTTCAGTTCTGTAGCAACCCTCATTTAATCTGTGTGAAAGTCATCAAAGAACACCTACCAGCCTCACCAACTCTGGATGTCACCAGGAGATTTTAGGGCATTTCAAACTCCTGAAAACTGAGGGGTGTTTTGGAAAACTTGAACAAAACATGTCTCAGAAACTATTCATTTGTTTTACTCATCAGTTTTCTTCTTCCATTAGCTAAAAAATTGTTTTCTTAAATAACAAGATGGTGCTGTTGGTTTTATAATATGCTCAAAGGTTTTGTAGATACGCTGTCTTCTGTGCAGAAGTCTGTGCTTTTTCTGGTTTCTTTCTTTGTTTTGTACTCTTTCTGGTGGTGCTCTGAAACCCTTAGCCAGTCCTCACTGATGTTATGCTCAGGATACAGCTTCTTACAGGCTGCTCTTTGTTTCTTGATGTTTAAATCTTTAAAAGTTCAAAGATCTTTGCTGTTCCTAATGTGCCTTATGAAATATGTGAAGTCATTTTTAGTATTCAGAAACAATACCTTGAACTGAATCTCCTTAGCTATTTAATTTAAAAAACTCTGTAGATCCTTCAGTATTTCTAATTTGTGCCTGATTTGTTCCAGGTTCAGAAGGACTGAAGTGATCCAAAGATGCAGTTTATTTTCTTGGTCCTTTGATTCTTTTCTTGCCTGAGATTATACAAACTGAAACTGTTGAAATGTTTTGCTACTAATATTTTATCCATGTGTTTGAATTGCCTGTGCAATACATCTCATGCGGTCAATGCATGTTTTTACATCTCTTTTGGGCTTTTAAGGGTGTGTAGGTACGGATGTCCAGGACTAGGCATGTTGTCCATTTAGACTAACCTTGACAATATTACTTCGCTTCACTGTCACCCGGTATTCAGGGAATTAAAATTGGAAACTGCCTGGCAGGAACACTCCTTAGTTTAACAGCAATCTGATGTCTCACTTGATCATACCTTGGCAAGATCCCCTTAATTCCCAGAGGATGCACTGGTGCTGCTTCCTTTCACTACTTTGCACCAAGGCTTCTCTTCAGTCAATCTCTAGCTGTACTGGGCAGGCTGCCTCAATACCTTCCTCCTCTGTTGCTGTCAGGAGTTTTCACTCCACCATCTGATTATTGTCGAGCTGCACCTCCTGTGCAGACTCAGTGAGGGCTCCTGCCCACAGCTCATCCCAGCCTGTAACATTCTAGTGCTGAACAGCAATCTTGTTCTTGTACAAGAACCCAGATATCATCACATTCATAAAGAGCTCGATTTCCACTGTTGACAGCACTGGGTGCTCAGCAATAGCCATTATTTTTATTTGTATAATTTGCTCTTTATTTCCTTCCAGCACACCAGTGTATCCAAGAATTGGAGTGATTTCAGGTGTCTGAGCCATTCCTGTGGTATGCTGGCTGCTGATGTCCTCAAATCCAAAGGAGTGTGCTCAGCTCTTTGCATGGATCTTACCAGAAGTTCCTGACAGTGGCTCTTGTCTACCTGCAGCTTTGCCTCTGGACAGCTTGTGCTTAGTGCCTGCTAAGCATGGCCTGTGGGCACAACCTGGCCTGGGACCCAGTGGGAAAAAGTTTCTTTTAGCCACTGTAGGTCAGAGCTTCTGGCCCACTGCACTTTGTAATGGGGTAATTGCTCCACTAGCCACTATTTCTCCAAGTGCATAAAAGCTTGACAAAGGAGCCCTCCTCTGGCAGAGAATTAACAACAAATCTCTCTAAAGTAACTGCATTTCTGTTTTTACAGTTCTAATTCTCCAGCAGTAACCTGGACCGGGATCTGTGGCTGTAGTAAGTCGACAATTGCTAGGGCACTAAACTACTGAAGACTTGCAAAATGGTCAAAGATTTGCAGCCTGCTCTGCTGTGGTGATTTAGCACCAGCAGGAAATTAAACTCCAAATAAGCCACTCTCCTTTCCCACCACCCCTTCTGGTGAGGGAGAGGCAGGAGCAGAGGCTGGGTGTGCAGGGGCTGATCCCGAGACCCTCCTGCTGCAGAGGGAGGCAGAATGGTGCACACCCAGTGGGTGCTCAGCCTTACCTCTGAAACTGTCCCAGGGGTGATGTGGAAGGGACAGGAGAACGTCTGTGCCCTCACAGCCCTGAGCCCCGGCCCCTCTCTGCCACCAGGACATTTGCTTATGCCAAGTCATGGGACACCGGGCTGGTTTCTCTTCCTGTGGGAATGCACAAGGGCTCGGCTTGGTCAGGGTGGCTGCTCTTCCCTGCTGGGTGTCACCAATCCAGAATCTGGGCTCTTCTCCTGGCTGTTCCAGCCAGCTCTGCCCCTTTTCTGTAGCCTCTTGTTGCAGGAGGACCCTTGCTGGGCTGAGTTGTGTTGCTTCTTCCCAGAGCCCAGAAGTTGTCACCTCCCTTGTGGCAAGCACCGAGCTGGCTGTGACCTGCTCCAGACACTGCCCTGGGCCCCAGCCCTCCTGTGCCGGGGTGATGCAGACCCCTCAGCATGCTGGGCTCTCCTCTGTGAGGGTCTTCTGCACCCTGGGAAGAATGGGGCCAAGCCCCCTCCTCTGTCCCCAGCAGAGCCCATTCTTTGTCACCTGGCAGGGCCACCCCTGTTTGTCACTGGCTGTCCTGGAGGGAAGGGCACTGGTGTGTGCTAGATAGTCTGAGGGTGATAAAAAGCAGTTGGGTGGACATTTTAAACAAAGCATTTGTTACATCTGTAAATCTGTAAAAAACAAATGCCAAGACAAACCTTCAGTGAGTTTATAGCCCTGTTTTGTGATTCCAGCCCTTCAGCTCCAGCTTTTCTTGCTCCACAGAGGGGGATGCTGGTGGCACAAGCATTTGGGCCCTCAGATACAATCTTCAGCCAACGGTCCAAATCCCTATGACATCACTTTAAGACTGAATTTCTTTTTTAGATTAGAGGTGACCCCTCTTTCTTCTTGTGATTCAGAGAATATATTTATTGTCTTTTTTGTGTGAGAAGAAATGTAACCTGTGCATTAGTGGATGTGTTTGTTGTCCATTGCACCCACTGCTGATCTCCTGGACATACTGGAACCATGGGTCTTTTGAGAGCCTGCATTACTCCATATCTCATCATCATGTTGAAATGCATCTATTCAATCTGTGGATCAATAGCAGGGAAGTGGAAGGTGTATCCAAGTCACAAAAGCTTTCCAATGTATTCCTCAGAGCTCGTGGCTCCCAAAATACTGTTTTTCCCTTTATCCATTTGAATGCACCTTTCCAAAGCTTTTTGCCTTAGCTGTCAGTTCAAGTGCATTCAACAAGATCTATTTACTGTCAAATTCTGTTAATTCCTGGAGAGGGATAATTTCTTTGTTTCATGCCTAAAGAACATGTTACACCGTGTTTTTGCCCAGTGAAGAAATGACAACTGTAGTCAGAGCCTGGGTGAACAGCTCGTTGTAGGCAGGACAGGGCAGAAGAAGGGTGTTCCCTCCTTTTTCAGGAGCAGGGCAGTGACCAACCCTGGGTCAGGAGATGGGAGGGCCTGGCTTTCCCTCTGTCACCAACACAGTTAACATCTGTGAGGGGTTTGGAGACAAGTGACAGAGGAAGAAGAGCTATTTAAGATAACAGATGGCGTTGGGTTGAGTGGGGTATAGACTGCCAATGAATAAATGTAGAAATGAAAATGTTTCCCCCCATTAGAAGAACATAGTTTTGGAGGCTAGATGGTGCTTCCTGAGACTATGTGACATGATGTGTACTGCAATTGGGAACTCTGATTAATTTAAACTCTATCTTAATTCTTGACCTTTAGTTGTAACCCAGGAACCATGTTTTCAGGAGTATGCAGATTTAATAGTCTGCCCCTTTTGATGTCAGAATAATATATTTTCCATTAGGTTAAACTGAGGAAGGAGAGGAACTTTTATTCTTATTATTTGTTTGTTTTTGCACTCATATGTGATTATGTCAATAACTATGACATAGGAATGGGGTATAAATATTAAGTACATTTTATACCTTTGTTATATTTACTGTAATAATTACTTGGAAAGTTGAAGCTGCTATCTAGTATGGATAAGAGCATGAGCTTCCAAAAGTGAAGAGCTGTTTTGCTGTTGAAGAGCAGAGTTTTGCTGTTAGACTGCTGAAAAAGGAGACCCAGAGCCCTTGCAAGTTGATTCCCCCCTCCATGCTCTTTAAGATGAGAAGATGTCAGATGTCTGAGACTGCTTTCCATAGGTAGGCTGAGGACAGTCAACCATGAATTATAATTTGTATGGTGGGAGTCCCTTAACTCCTACACTGAATCCACTTAACTGCTTGGAAATGTTAAGCTAATAAAGTTGCAGGCTGCCACTGAAATCCATCCCAGAGTCTGTCTTCAATAGGCTCCTTGTGGTGATTAATGACAGCAAGGCCGTTGCTGCTTGCCATGAAGGATTTGATTGTATCTGTCTGCGTTTGCAGATAGTGAAGTTTCAGATAACGGATTACAGTTCCTGTGGTTCTTTGTTGCCTGGAACACGGCACAGAAATTTTACACCCCTGTAAATTGTTGTCAAATGCTGCTATTCTGGTTTAGTCATCCTCGTGTTCACTTTGCATAGCTGTAACCAAGGAGTTATGGTATGGGAGGAGAACTGGGACCTTTGATTCCACTGGTGTATCAGTAGTTCAGGCAGTTTTTCTCCTTCCATTTCTGGATAGATGTACACTAGAATGGCTTCATAGATGCTGGCAGCTCAGAGAAGAAGTATTAGCAAGATGATGTTTAGAAATTTGCTGTCAATGGATTGTTTCATTTACAAAACACAAACAACATAACATAAACATCACCAAGTTCTCTTCATTTTTTATCATGTTTATACTCATGACATTAAAATTTTCAATTTTTTTTCCTTAAAAACATAATGACATGAAAGTTTCTCAAGTATAAGTAAAACAAACCCTAGGCATCATGAAGTTATCAAATGTTTTCCATGTAAGTACTAAATTAATTCTCTAATTTTAACTAACATTTTAAATACCCTTCAGTTCTTAGTGGGAAGAAGAGATAGAAAGCAAAAAATAAAATCAGGTGATGGAAAGATCTGACTCCCCAAGACCATATCTTGGCTATTGCCGATGCTCTTGGTGCTTTGAGGATGTCTTGTTTCTCATGGTCAAACCTCAAAGAAGTGGACTTGCTGAAGTTCCCTCCTCCTACCTTCTTGCTAAAGCTCACACTGGTTTTTAGATTTCTTCAGTGCTTTGTGCAATAGCCTCAGGCATTAGCTAGATCTCTCAGTTAGAAACATAATGTTAAATGTTTTGACTGTCAAAACCATCCCTGTAATTTACAATACGGCTGTGAGGTCCAACTTACACATATATATGCTTGCAAATTGAAAGCAACTTTCTGTTTGGTTTGGTACCAGTCACACAGATTTAGTGTGTTCAGCCACAGAGCCTTTTGTTTACTTTGTTAAAGAAAATACCTCCCATTAGATTTCGGTCTGTAAATTAAAAAAAAAAAAATCAGATTTCTGCAAACAGATTTCATCGGACAGATTTGACTTGACTTTGAGTGGTTAAACCCCACTTATATTATTATAATTTTCTTAACTTTCTATTTTAATGCTACATTTATAGATATTTTTTTACATTGTATCCTTCCCTTTGGGTGCTTCCAGTATCCTTGCCATCAAAATCAATATTGCCTTACTGGGGTAAGCGAAGGAGAGGCAGGAGAGCAATGGTGAAATTCTCATTCATTGGTTCAGCAGCACTGAGGGAGCTGAATGAAATCTTTCCACTCATCCAGCTTCTATGGCCTAATATTCACCACCTTGTGACTCCTTGGCTTGTGCTCATGGCATGCTGAATGCCCAGATGGTCTCTGCATGAAATGCTAGCCAGGCCTGGGACTGTTCAGCTTCCAAGGCAAGGCAAAACTGGATGCATTGAGTCTAGCGTGGCGAAAAGCCAACCTGCACCTAACCATGTAATAATTTACAGATACATATGAGTCCTTCATATTCTGGAAGATATTTTTCATTTGGTGTGCATATGTATGTCCCATTAAACTGAGTAGCAGTTATTTGTGTTCTCAGAGAGGAGAATAACTTCTGTGTTTTCCTTCTTACAAGGCATATGCTGTTACGATATATATTTTTAATTGATTAAGAGGTGGGAACAGTAACAGTGTATCTGATCCAAGTTTTTAGCAAAAAGACTCTTTATTGGCCTCCATACTGTGAAACATTATTCTAGGCATGATCCCAAAGGCATTTTTAATCATCAGGATAGATGAAAAGAATATATATTTTTAAGTATCCTGGAAGTACTAGTAATTTAAATTACAAGTTTATTTTGTTAACATGTTGTTTGGTGGGCAATAAGCCACAGTGTAGAGAAGTTAAACAAAATCCTATCTTTTTTAGAAAAATACATTCCAGGGAAGCTTCTCCCTTCTCAGTCCTTTGCCATTTGCATGGCAGGCTCTTGAACACTTGTCATAAATAATGTCCTTGTCACCAGCAGAGGGGTTGACCTTACTGAGGTGGAGGTGGCTGCAGCAGCTCAGGTTATTGTGCAGCATGGACCCCTGCATGACCATGCTGTGAGTGTCCCCAGACCTACCAGCCTGTCCCAGACATTGTGTGATCCAAAATGATGTCTCACATCAAGAGCACAGAGAAGGGGACCTTTCCAGCAAGGCAAGTGAGTGCCTGTGGCTGGAACCACAGCCCCAGCTCACACTCACAGGTAATTGTGGGGCTGCCTTGTGCATGTGTAATTTCTGATTGGGACTGCAGACCTCACTTCTGTCCTCTGCAGCCACAGCGTACTCTTGGCAGTGCTTCCCTGAAAAAAGTGGTCTCTGGAATCACCCCTATCATTGTATTTTTATGTTTTAAATAATGCTAAAACATTTCAATATAAAAGGCCAATGTAAATATTTGTATATACTTAAATAACCTAAATGAATATGCATTTCTATAGACTCTTTTCTTAGAAAACCCCCCACAATAATATTCCTTTCCTTTGCAAATGATTTATAGTATGAGATTTTATCACTGTTTTCATAAGCTCATACCATATGAAAGTATAGCATGGACTATCTCAGAGCTATTAAAATAGGTGATGAAAACCATAAAGTTATGAAAGTACACAATTTTATGATAACTATTCATATGTCCATTTTGAAATAAGAATATGCCACGTAAAAGTTAAGTTTTATGAGCAGACACGTTAGCACGACCTCTTATTAAGGTCTTCTGTTAGTTTCTACTAAGAGACTTGGTTTTCAGTTGTTTATAACTCTACCATCTGTTGTCTGCTTAGACTGAAATTTCCCTTAGCATGAACCTGGGTTGTGCTGTATTAGTTTGGAAAACTTCAGCCAGAATTGTCCATCCAGTAAGGGGAATTTGGCTTTAGCCACAGTGAAACTTCTTTTGAATAGTAATCGAGTACTTTTTGAATAGTAATTGAGCTTCCTGCTTTGAAAGAGGCTTCTTGATAAGGGGATGGAGGGTCTTAGAGTAGGATTTTTGTCTTGTTCTGAAACTGAAAACCTGGTCAAATGGAGTTTATAAAACAAAGCCAAACTATACAGAAGCCCTGTACAAATACTGCAGACTCATCTCTATACTTCCAACTAGAATTCTCATACATGGAGAGCATCTCAGATCCCTGGAATCTCATGTGTGGGATTAGAAATCATGTTTCTGATGGCAGAGCATCTCAGCTTTGGAAGGTGTAGGCCTGAGGGCAGCCTTGCAGGGTGTTGCCATTCCTAAGCAGGATGGAGTTTGATAAGAAAAGCATAGACCTGTCTGAGCAATCATTTTGTGAGGAAGAGATGGCAGGCAATGCAATATTCCAGAGAGTTCATCTTATCACATCTGGTAGCAGCATAGGCTGCCACAGTGCCTTAACATGGCAAGACACAGGAGTTTTCCATCCTTCAGTGGCCTTACTTCTGGATGTCTTCCCAGAGCACTAAAAAAACCAGAAAAAACAAGTGAAACTGTTTTAGGTAACAAAATCTCACTGCAAAACTCAATTTCCTTGGGCCAGGGAGGCACTGCAGGCCGAACCTGTTATTCTCTGCCTCGCTCTGGTTTTTGGTATATATATTCTGGCTGGAGACTTGAACTAGGTCGTGACTCCAGATTTTGAGGGAAATATCTTTATGAAGCAATCTCCATTTTTTACCAAAGATTTTCTACCCCATACCTCAAGTTTTGTTTATGACTTGAAAAAAAAAAAGTTGAGCTTTTTAATGCACAATGAAATTACTGAAGAGAGTAACAGATTGACTAAAGTTAACCCAGATACTCTTTGCTATGGAACAGTAATCAGAGAGATTCCCAAACAAAAGGCTAAAATATCCCAGTGAATGGATGTGATATTTGTCAAAACTCTGCTCCTTGCTGAGGAATAGATATACAGAGGAGAGACTTTTCTTAATGTTTGGGTAGGGAAATAAATACAAGTTACCTGAGGTTCTCCAGTCAGGGATGATGAGAGCCTGCTCTGGATAGCTGTGCCCCAGCCCCAGAGGTGTGATGCTTGCTAAAAGCAGAGTCCAGTCCTGAGAACTGATATGAGGTACCAGAAGTGAAGATCTGGCCCAAAACTCTTACTTTTTTTACAAAACAAGAAATAGGCACTCATGAAAGGAGGGACTCCTGGAGGGCAGCTCAGACTGTGCTCGATCTGGGCTGAAGACCAGAGAGCTGTGGAGAAGCTCATAACCATTTGTCTTTGTGAGCTTTGTGTGAGCTTTGAATTACGAAGACGCTTAGAAATAAATCTGTGGAAGGATGAAGAGTCAGAAAGACAGAAGATAGTCTCTAGCTGAAAACATCTGTAAGGTATTTACTGAAAGCACAGCTATAAAATATAGCTTGTAGGGTCCTGTTAATCTGTACAGCCTGGTAAGGAAGGGTATTTCACACAGTCTGGCAGCTAGGCAGCCAGTTCTTAGACAGAAATGGTGAAGACAGCTTTGGTTGACATGATTAAAATAAAAGGTATCAACCTTCATATAGATGCATTCTTGCACATTAGTAAATAAAAATAGTTTCATATTTAAAGATAATTACTGTAAACAAGGAATTTGCTGAATTTAAAAAATGATGTTACATGGGAATTTTTTTTATGAGGACTATTAAGATGCAGTTATTTCACTTATACATCCTGTTACCTTAGGTTAATTGGCATTTATTTCAAAAGAAGAATTCACTGAGATAATATGATAATCATGTAGTCAGTTAACGGGCTTTGCTAGGAATGATTGTATTGAATATCAATATGAGGATCGTGACAGGAATGACTATCAAAATGAAAGGAAAATAGAGATGTATGAGAAATGAATTACTAGCATGAAAATGTAGAATTATCTTTCTTCAAGCTCATCTGTAAATTCAGAATTTTCAGTCCAACATTGGACTTCATAAAGAAAAAGTGTTGTTTTCATTTATATTATTTAAAATTGTACATAAAGCAGCAGTTCTTAATGACATTGGGATTTTTTATTTTTTTCTTTTACCATGTTCTTTTAGGAGACTTCTAAATTTTTAGTGTTTATTTTGTTTATGTATGTGATATGCACTGAAAAAACATTGAATCTCGTGATAAGATTTTCTTCAGCTATTAACCTTCTAACCAGTCTCAAATTTTGCAGTAGGGCAGTGTTTAGATGACATGTATTTTTTTAGTGGTAGAGCAGAAGAACATGTGAGAACAAAGATCCTTTTTTATCTGCCTTTTGCTTCTTATCCACAACATTTGATTCACCTCATGGTGAATCGAATCTGCTCTTAGCCAAGAGGTACAATCAGTTGGTGGGACTGGAAGGGGGAGATTTTCCTGCAATGTCCCTTTGCTCTTGCCCTAAAAGCTAAGCCCACATGCTCTCATTGTGTTTCTAAATAAGTTGGAACCTGGCACTTACTTCCTTGTAACCTGGCTATTAGACCCTTTTTCCATTGGCACAAGACAGACAACTTGGTGTGTTTGCTCAGCTCAGGGCCCCATTTATACTGACAAATTTACTGTGCCAGAAGTTACATTAAAGAGTCATACTGCCCTAGTTGTTTTAGTACAGGATTCTGTAACATGGTAAACTTTCCTACATAAACATTTACCTATGCAGAATTTATGCCTGTACAGTTTTACCTTTTTAAAAAAATAAAAATCACATTTTTCATTCTTGAAGTGGCGAAGACAACTTTCACATATATAATGCTACATTACCTTTTCCTGTTTCCAGAGAAGAAAATTGTCTACTCTGAAGGTTAGATCTTTCCTTTAGATTTACAGCATTATCTGCACACCCCTCAGCTGAAAAGGGTGAAGAGGTGGGAATCAAATAAATGGACACTGCTTGCCAGTCCAGAAAAAAAAAAATAATGAAAGAGAGCAGCCTCAGCATATTTTATTTCCCACTAAATGATCATAAACATAACATAAATTAGCTCTCTTAATGACCCTGACTCTCATACATGAGTATCTGGTGCTCCAGCATGATTGCAACACAGCCTGTTACCAGTCCTTGCAACTTTGCAAGGTTTTGGACATAGAATTGTTAAAATATCCCAGTAAGGGAGAAGCAAGTCTTTAAGGCAGAGCTTTAGAAAGCTCTTAATTGGAGTGATTTGTCTATGAGTAACTGGGTATGTGTGCTGTGGAGACATTTGAGCATTACTATGAGGTACAGCTATGAGAATTTGCTGAAATAAACAATGGAATATCTATAACAACTACATTCTGAATTGTAGAGGTGTTTGGTTGTGTGGGCACTTGGAGGTTACTACCCAAAGAAAGTTGTTGAAACAGTGTTGTTGTGATTTTTGTCATGAAAATGGACATGTTGCAAGTGTATTGAAATGGGGTTGGGGTTGACATACCAAGTCACTGGGAACTCTTTCTTCCTTTCACTGACTTTGGCCTGCAGGTCATCACCCAAGCTGGGAAAACTTCAACCTCATGTTCATTTGGTATTAATACAGCCTAACATTCTTTAATTGATATAATAGCATAATTACAGTGCTGCCTCTCCTTTATGGTGTTTTGGTTGTATCTGGTGTTGGGAAGTCCCCTGGGCAGTGCCTCTGGTGGCTGGGTGGTCCTGGCTGTCGCTGGTGCGGAGCTGTGGTCCGGCACAGGCTGGTGGGTCTGGGCAGGAGTCCTGGCTGCAGCAGGAGGGTGTGACAAGGCTTCCTCTGCCCAGGCAGTGCCTGGCCTGGAAAACTGATGGGGAGATGCAGCTCTGCAGCTCCTGCAGCTAGCTGGGTTGAAGTGAGCTTAAATCTCTGCGCCAGGCTCTGCTGCCAGGCACAGGGTTGCCTTGAAAAGCCTTGGGACAATTAAGTTTTACTTTAGAAGCCTTGCCCCACTGAACTCCATGGCAAAACTGCAGTTGACTTCACAGGGATAAAACCTGTCTCTTATTCTTGCTGGATTTGGACTAGAAATCTCAGCTTCCACTCCAGTTAATGGAAGTCACATGCACGTTCTGGGAGGAGAGCAGATCTCTTTCATCTCCTGAGTACCATGCTCCTCTGTGGCACTTCCAAGGCTGCATCAGTTATCGCAGGTCCGTTTATTTTAATGATGCAGCAGGAGTGTCCTAACTTCCTATGAAGGTACTTTGTTGTAATTATCTTGTATGTCTAGGGGCACCACAAGGGGTTACATTTATTTTACTGCCAAAGAACTGTTGTTTCAGCTGCAGCTCTATGAAGAAACAATCACATCTCCAGCAGTTTGTTAGATTAATCACAGGTGTGTAATCCCAGCGCATACCCTAGAGGGTCTATCCTTTGACCCGATTCCTTTTTTAAAGGGGAAACTCTGAATTAATATCACTTGCATTGCTTATCACCATTCACGTTGGGTTTCTGCAGGATGCTGCAAAAAACAACGAAAAGCTCCTATGACCTTTATTTTACTTGTGTACAAGTGAGTACTGTAATTTAACAAAACTGAATTGGTCATTGGCAGAATTCCCTGGAATACTGAAAGTTAATGATAAAAGCTTGAACGTAGAACTTGTTCAGGAACTAAACAGTCTTTTGAAGCAAAGAATTTGTCCACCCTTAGCACATAGCTATGCTCCAGTGTTTTGTTCCAAAGGCATTAGGATAATTAGTTAATCGACTCATCATTTATTACTTCACAGTAAGCAATAGGCGAACACCTCTGATCCTCACCAATCTATGAAGTCATTGCACATTCAAAATAGGATCACCTTTAACATTAACTTACTAATTATTCTTTCAGGTTAACAGTAGCATAAGGATGCATTATTTACCAGCTTCATTTCATGCTTTGTGCTACAAACCTACATCAAGTAAAGGTTAAGAGACTTCAGAGAAAAAGCAAAGGGTTTTCTGGACTTTTACATTTCAATCATGTTACCGTGTAATGTGGAAACAAGTAAACATCTAAGAACTTGAACTTTTGTTGACTATAGTATGTTTAAAAGCCTCATCTGGGGAAAATTAAACGAATATGTGAGAAAGGATATGCATTTACTTTTGTTATAAGTTCAATTCTTACAATAAAACAGCCCTAGGAATAGAATCTCTGTAGGGGAATGAATTTCTGTACATTAAAAAGAAATACAGCCAATGATTCATAGAAACATATGAACTGTTTTACCCGGGAGTATATTTTAAGTAATTTTGGCTGCTTAGTCCTCTGGTTTTTTTTGGAAATGTGATTTTTGTTTTACCTGAAGCAGTGGGTTGGTATCAGTGAGTAAGACAGCACTCCAGAGACATGTGTGCACTGTGAGAAAGTGGGATGAATTATTAGGGCTTCAGAATAACTGTATCTGTATTTCTGAACTTCCACGTTGAGCCCTATCCTGAAACCAATTCAAACTCAAGGAAAAAACACTGCTGAAGGATTATTCCAAGACCCAGCTTCACAGCAAAATGTAGCACTTTGTGAATCAGTGAGCATGCACCCAAACAGGTATTTAATTAAGGTGATGAATGTAAATGATGAACGACCATTGGCATGGATTTTGCAAGGGCTCTGGCAGGAATGTGGATTCCCAAGAACAGAACCTTGTGGACTGCAAGTCTGTGGCAGTGCAGATGTGCAGAATTTGTAAAGCAGTGAGAACATTTGTGGAAAAACACCATTTGGGAAGGGGTTAAAGCTGAATTTCCCTGCTGTCTGTATTTTTACTCATATTTCCTGAAAATCTAGAGTGACTCTTGAATATTTAAGAGCTGGGTTGAATGTAAGTCTTTTGTATGCCTTAAGGATCTGTTCAATATGCACAGTACATTCTTACTTCCCAGATTTATCACTAAGCACAGAAAAGCAATCTTGCTATTGTTTTAGAAGTCTCTCAAGGAAAGGAGTGGTCTGGTGGGTCTCGCAGAATAAGGCATAACTGCAGTTCTTCAAGATATTTATATGAAATGCATCCAATGGGGATTCATATTCCTTCTGGGATTTCTTTCTGGGATAGGGTATTGCAAGTAATAACCTTTAACTGCTATTAATAATCTATTAACTCCTTTGATGGCTCTAGTGAACACAGCTGTGTGACAGGAAATCTTGTTTTGGGAGAAGGGATGTACAGAGTCCACCCTGAAAAAGATATTTGTGGGAAGAAGAAAAGGGATAAAAACACAAGTGCCTTGTCTCAGCTGAGTGTTTGCTTCTCATACTATTGTGCTTTATAATAGAACCAACTTCAAAGCCCAATTAACACTTTTATGAACACAGTATGAATGGCAAAATAGTTCACATTTTTTTCTAAAAACAAGGTTGTTTTCTGCTAGGGTGAATTCACATGAAGGTTGTCTCCAAACAGACTTCACTTGAAACTTAATTGAAAATGGCATGTAATTCTGCAAAAAATGCAAACATGAACATTAATTTCCTTTTTATGTAGGGCTTTTACTCACTGTGATTGGGCTACTGACAAATGTCTGCTCTGCTTCCTACATAAGGCTGCTCTGTTGCAGTAGCAGAAGATCAACCAGAGAAAATGACTAATACTGGAAATATGATACTTCATTTTCAGGCACTGCTAATTTGTTAAAATTGGCCTGCAATAATCCAAACTATTAACAACCAGTGTGTTGCAAGAAGAGTAAGAAACCCTCAAAACAAACAAAGTATTTGTTCCTATTGAATAATTTCATGTGCTGTCTTTGCTTTGACAGCTGTCGAAAGAGTATGAACAGTAAGAAGGAAGCATATTTATAAAAAAAGAACAAGCCTCCCACTTCCATTGCTTCCACTGACTGTTTAGTGATGTAATTTTACCAAAGGACCACATAAGAACTGGATGAAGTCTTCAGGATTTCTCTACGCGGTGATAACCTGGACTTGTACCAAATGCTTCTTCTGCCAAATCCTGGGAGTACTTTCACTCTGTGTAAGTCTTGGCAGGAGAAAACTGTAGCAATTGCCACCAACAGACTGTGGGATAAGTTTATTAGTATTTACAGAAAGAGGAAATGCAATGATCATATAACCTAGTCCAATGGGGCATTTTATGTTGTTATTATTTGAATTTTAAATTGGGAAACTATAACAGATGAAAGTCTGGTTTTACTGAAATCAAAGGGGAAAACCTGCCGTGATTTTAATTAAGCAGAATTTTATTCAAGATCCCTATTCATTTTTTTAAAATGAGAACAGTAAACATTGAATACACTTTGTAGGGGTGTTGTACAGAGAAAGCTTCTCGCCACTTTCATATATGGTTTAATTAAGATTCACAGCTCCTCTGGATGTGGAGGTAAACTCACTCCACTCTGAAGGAATCAGGTTACTTAAAACAGGATAGAATGATCGGAAATGCATGCAAAGGCTGGGCCAGATATGCCTGATTTATATATGTGCTTATGTATACATAACATAAAGTGGTATGTTACTATCTGACAATCTCCCTTGACCCCAGTGGATGACTTACTGCTGTAAATAAGTCGTCTTTCTGCTGGTCAACACTCCCAGGACTGACTGACCATGGCCCTCTGTAGCAAAGTGAGTATTAAAAGCTGGATCTCGGGGGTTGAACCTAGTGCTTTATCCATGGGCAACCCTTTCTCTGACTTTCAAGGACAGCCCAATACTAGAACATATTAATACAATAAATTTTTTTTTCTATTTTCCTTTCTTCATTTCTTCTTTTTCTTTTTCTTTTTCTTTTTCTTTTTCTTTTTCTTTTTCTTTTTCTT
>VXBR01005525.1:814813-862372 GCA_013400215.1 Cisticola juncidis
GGGGGCGGCTGCGCTGGGCGCGGGCTGAGCCGCCCCGCACGCCCGGCCCCGCCTGCGGGGCCGCTCCGCTCTGCGCTGCCCCGAGCGGGGAGCGGAGGATGGGGCTGGACACCCCCGGGCTGATTGATGCGGGCCGGAGGCCGGGCTGGCCAGGAGCCAACGCCTCCACCGCTTTGAAAGACTTCTTTGAACCACATCTGGTTTTTCCAGCAACTGAAGACGAGTCGGTGCTAATCCAAAGACTGGCCCTGCTAACAGTGAAGAAGTCAAAATTTGTTGTTTGCTGACAGGGTTCTGATTTTTTTTTTAATTTTGGAGGACTTTTTTCTCTCAGCTATGTGCTCCAGCATGTAATGCATATCCATGTGAGAATAAAGACTGTGTTTAAGTGAGCTCTGCTGTGTTTTGTTGATGCTTCTCTAAGCAGTGAAGTGTGGAAATGGAAATGATTCATTTAACTCTTGCAATTTAGCGTACGTACCAAATGGGAAGGGAAAGGAAGGGAAGAGGAAAAGGGTTAGGGTTAGGGTCTACCAATACAAAATTTTACAGTTTTAAAATTTTATTTTCACACTATCTGTAGTATCCAGTATATGTCTACTTTCAGTTTCTAGTATTTGACATGCATGTGTTTATTCAATGTAACCAATGGCAATGTCTCTGAAATCAGCTGTATACCTGTTTATTTGTCAGTTTTACATGCAATTGCTCTGGAATTTAATTCTTCCTGGAAAAACAGAACTGCCTCCTGCTTCAGCAAATATTTAAAGTGAGAAGGAGATGTAGCAGAATTAGAGAAGACATTGATTCAGTGCCCCTGTTCTGTGTCATCATTTTTTAAAATCTAAAAACCTAATTTGTTCCCCAGCAGAAGGAAGAGCTTTTACTCAGACAATGAAGACTTAAGATATACTTTAATTTCTCATCACTCACTCTTTGCCATATATAAGTTAGTGCATTCAAAGTCATCTGAATAAAAAAAAGTGTCCAGGTCTTTGCTAAGACATTCTATCACAGGGTCAGTGTTGTATAAAAATGATTTGTCTTTACACCACACAAATGTCTTATTTTATTAATATTATTAATGCCTCAGTGTTGGAGAGGTGCAGCTCAGGAATATTACTATAGCAACTAAGAGGACCTTTATGAGATTGCAGGACCTGATCTTTCGGAGAATTCAGAGAGCAGATACATTTTTATGTACAGAGGCCAACTCTGATTGACTTTGGCTGAGGCTGGGAGAGTTCAGGACCCCTGCAAATTCCCCAGCCCAGGGCGTGGGTTGGTTTTGCCAGAAAAGAGGAACTTAGGGTTGGTGACAGTGTGTGAGGTTGGTAACAGTGTGTGAACCCTGTGCTTTAGGAGAGCTCTCGAAGGAGCCTGTGGCAGAAGTGGGGCTGGAATTGAAAGGCAATGCTCAACTGTCTTAACCACAGCCCCAATTCTCTCCTCTTGCAACTCACCGGGGTCAGAACCTGTAGCTTTACTGCCCCCATCGCTGCTGCTGGAGGTAACGAATAACTGGGTGCTGCAGCAGCTCTGGTCTTCCTTGCCCTGGGGCCGTCCCTTGGCAGGGGCTTCCAGAGCTGCAGGAGTGGGAATTGCAGCCCATGTTGCCCTGCAAAGTTCTCTGGAGACCTTTTCTTTGGCTTTGCTTTCTTTAGCCTATTGCCTCCCACCTATATCACAATTAATTACAATTAACATCACAATTAATCCTCTTCACCACCAGGCTCCCTGCTCCAAAGTCCTCTCTGGGGCTCTTTATCCCAGGCATCTCTCCCAGGCTGAGCTGGTCAGAGCTGCCCCTGCCTGTGGAGCACAGCCCAGCCCGGGACTGCTGCTCCTGCCCGGCCCCTCGCTCCAGCCCCTGGTCCTGCTCCCCCTGGGAGCCCCTGCCAGGTCCCCCATGTCTGTCACTGCCAGGCTCTAAAGTCTCTTATCTCCCTCCCGAAGCAGAGTTCTGTCCTGTGCACATTCTCAAAACCTATCTTTACTGCAAATACAGAATTTAGTTATTATTTCTAGCAAATTATGAACTTCAGGGTTTTATTTTGAGGTACACAATTCCAGTGTTTTCCTCACTTCTGCCCCTTCCCAGAATAGCAAGAGACAAAGCCAGGACACTCAGATAACTGCCTGCACAAGTTTCTAGTTCCCTACCCAGAACTACAAAGGCTCTTCCAAAGCAAATCCAGATTTTTGGATCAGTTTTCTCCTTCACTTTTTTCTTTGAATATGGCTGAGCTCTTTTCCCTGAAGTTTTCAAGTAAGTCAAGTGGAGGCAAACACTCTGAATGAAAATTTTAGCCTGGAAGTTCAAGTGAAAACAGAATCTTGTAATAGAAAGTGCCAAGACCACCTTCACTCAGGCAGAACGATCAGCTTATCCTATAATTCTCCTTTATTCTTTCCATACCTTCCTACTGTTGGTCCCCATTATGAACTGCTAATCAAAAAAGTTTGTGGAGTCAGTTCCAGGAGAAAAACCCCAAAGTATTCCAAAGGACAGATTTTGAGAGAACTTTACCAGAAGAATTAACAATAGAGTACAGCAAATAAAGCAAATTAATTTTAAATTAATATCATATGGAAGACATACATAATTAGTATAATCTTACAGTGAAAAGAGAATGATCTTAATACAGAAGTTTTTAAAAATGTATGAAAACACTTGCAGAAGTAAAGTGGTGAGACACAGCAATAGGTAACACGCAAAGAGCCACTGAGGGCTAAACGTGGCTCAGGCATGGGGGTGCAGCTGCACCTATGGGCAGAGAGCAATGCTGCAGCAGAGCTCAGAGCTGGGGGGACCAGCTGCAGGGCAGAGCCTGCCTTTACATCTGATTGCCAATGCAGAGCTGCATTACTGTAAATAAGTACATTGCATCAAGAACAGTGTGGCCAGCAGGAGCAGGGCAGTGACCAACCCCTGCACTGGGCACTGCTGAGGCCACACCTCAAATCCTGGGCTCAGTTCTGGGCCCCTCAACTCAGGACGGGCATTGAGGTGCTGGAGAGAGTCCAGAGAAGGGCAATGGAGCTGGGGAAGGGTCTGGAGCACAAGTCTGATGAGGAGCAGCTGAGGGAGATGGGGATGTTGAGCCTGGAGAAAAGGAAGCTCAGGAGGGACCTTATTGCTCTCTACAACTGTCCCAAAGGACATTGTAGCCAGGTAGGTGTCAGCCTCTTTTTCCAAGTAACAAATGATGGGACAAGAGGAAGTGGCCTCAAGTTTTTCCAGGAGATGTTTAGATTGGATATTTGGAAAAATTTGTTCACTGAAAGGGCTATCCATTCCTGGAATGGGCTGCCCAGGGAGTGGTTAAGTCACTATCCCTGGAGGGATTTAAAATACATGTTAAGAAGTGTAGATGTGGCACTTGGAGACATGGTTTAGCGATGAATATGGCAGTGTTAGGTTAATGGTTGGACTTGATGTCAGAAGTCTTTCCCACCTGAATGATTCTATGATTCAATGGAAAGTGGTAAATGTACTCAGTGTGCACTTTGGTTTTGGAGAGCCTAGATTTAATCCTTAGCCTGTTTTTAATGGCCTGTGTTTACTCAGGAAAACCTGATCTGGTCCTGGTAATTCCTGTGACTATTTTTCTTATTGCTGCTGCTTCTTTTGCCTTCTCTTTTGAGCTTAGGCCAAGAGCTTAAGTGACAGAAAGATAGTAAAGCTGTCAAATTTCAGTAGGCCTGTGTCCCTACTGCCATCTTCATCAATATTTCCTGCTTGTCCTTCGCCCCATAAGTGGGCTCTGGATGCTCTTGTACTGTGCCACATCTGGCAGAGCTGTGGGGTGGAGCTGATCCCCCAGGGGCTGCTCAGGGGCCACATGAGGTGCTGGGGACAGTGCAAAGGTACCCGTTTTGTCCCAGATATGCTGAAGTGTTAGAGCCTGCTTTAGTAACAACCTGGGTAAGTACAACTATAAAACTTTATCATGTGTCAAAAAGATGCTGTGTCATCCTCTGGACTGGGTTTTTATGAGGGGAAATGCTGCCTGCTCTTTTGTGTTGCTGAAGATGTTTTACTAATCCTTTCCTACTTCCCTGTTTGCCAGGGAAAGGAGTAGTGTAAATGAAAGGAGTGGAGAGGATTCAGGTTTTGGCAGTATTTCAGCTAGAGGAGGTAAAGGAGCCAGGGCTCTGTTAAAAGATACAAGGCTTCAGGAAAAGCAATTTCTCTTTACAGCTGGCTGGAAAACTGCTGCAGTACTGTTAAAACTCAGGATTGAACTGGGATCAAACTGCAATTGTTAATTCCCAAGTAAATTTCATAGGAGTTTGGACCATGTTTTTCTGTGTCTGATGCAGAATTTCTGCTCTAGGCAATCTGATTCTTCTGGAAAATTGTGTTAATAATACCGAAGTAAAAAATCCCTTCTGGTGACACCATACAAAAAACGCTTGAGGTACATTCTGACATAATAGCTACTAATCCAATGCTACTAATAGATATGTAATACTAATACAATGGCTACTAATCCAGATATGGTACCTAAGCCTCAATGTTTTTGTGAAATGAAAAAATAAGTAATATTTACATTTGCTTCGAAAGTAGATTCTGCAACCAGAATCTCTTCTGAGAAATTGTTTCTGTCAGAGAGCAGCCTTATGAGTGCTGCATTTGAGTCCCAAACTTGCTGGGTTTCTCCCAATATTTAGCTGTTATATAGTAGTTAAATAAAATTTGGTATTTGCACTAGTAGTGTCTTCTAGCCATTTATAGTCATATTATAATATTACAATATAGTAATATTATGGTGTCTTTTATGGAATATTGTGATTGACTTGTGGGTGAGGAGTGAAATAAATGGAAATAGAAGATTTCCTTGGGGCAATGGCTTCTCAGAAGGGAGACAGAAAAAACTCAACACCAAAGTAATTCTTTGGGAATAGAACTGTTAAAATTGTGATTAAATACATTTTGATAGGTTGCTTCATTAGTGGTTCAGCTTCAATAAATGTTTGGTTAGCATCCTTGGTTTGCCCTCATTGGAAAAGTTACTGGTCTGAATAGTTTCATTAAGAACTTGCTATTACTTCAAGTCACTCACAGTCTGATTTTCAGCAATTAAATGTAGTCAAACCCTGTCAGCAGGTAGTTGCCTTATCCCTTTTAGTCACTGCCAAAGCAAATAACAACAGGTCAAAACTTGTCCTTTTCTGGGCTTTGATTTTTTAAAAGACACTAAAATGAAGACACAAGATTCACTCAGAGTTATCTCTCCAGGGCTGGCTGAATTCCAGGCTTCACTCAGATCACACCTCTGGTCCCCCTGTGGTAGTGCTAAACATAAGGGTTGTAACAAACATGGAGAGACACCTCTCCTATCTTTGGTGTGGCTGGAAATTGTGCTACCTGCCTTGTCTGTTCTGAAGATTTCCCCCAAGCAAAGGCAGCAGTCCAGCTGGGATGAGACACGTGGGACCACGATTGTGGAGGCCTCCACTGGAAGTGGCCTCTGGTTCTGCATTTGGGGATGGATGGAGGCTGATGTGCACCCACAACTGCTTTGGGCATGGTGGGGAACACCTGCAGCTCTGTGCACCCTTCCCAGCAGGCAGGACTGGGGCTGGGGGGGGTGAGGAGAAGTGTCCTCAGTGTTTTTCCTCTCTAGGTAATGTTTTAGTGGTCAGATCAGCTTGTACCTCTTAACAGGGTATACAGAAAGGGTTTCCAGGGAATCCAACTACTGTAAGAGGTTTTTCATACAAATGAAAATAGTTTATGTACCTGGTTGAAAAGAAGAAATCTTTGTCCTTTATGGAGTGTCAGCTTTGCTTGATTGTCATGGTTAACCCTTGGTGATGTTCACACAGAGGTTGATGCTCTCTAATTCAGACCCTCAGAGCTCTCACTTCACCTCAGGACTACTCACAAATACAAAAGCAAACACAGAGCAAAGTATCTGCATGACTGAAGCAGATGAAACACCTGGAACTGTTTGCAAGGTTTTAACCCAAAACTACTTCAAAATGATAAACTGAAATAATAAAATACATTTGTGTAACTGTAGTCACTTTACTTGTAAAATTTCACTGTTGCAAATCCAGGTCAGGAAGGCCTTGCTAACAGGAGATTGCATCTACAATTTCTCTTAAGAGAGAGAGAAAGAAAGAGAGAGAGAGAGAGAGAGAGAGAGAGAAAGAAAGAAAGAAAGAAAGAAAGAAAGAAAGAAAGAAAGAAAGGCCATGTAATCATCTGTTAATTTTAAAGTTTGCTTTGACGCAGAAACCTACTCTCAGTCAGAGCTTTGTATCAGAATATATATAGGCACCTTTGCTTCCAATTCTAAAGCAAATTTAAGAAGATAAGAGGAAAAATTAGACAAGTGCTTTCCTTCCCCCTGGAGGCTGAAGGTGACACTTCTGAGCTGTAGCTGGTCTATTCTAAATCCTGGCCCTTGCAGCTCAAGGCTTTCAAAGAGTGAGGGTGTGTCACTGCAGCTGCTGCATCAAACAAAATCAAAGAGATTTGATTAATATAAACTTCAAAATCAGTGCCATCTTTCCTTCACAAAATACTTCAAACACAGCAAGAAATGTCATCTCCCAGATGACGGAGGTTAATCTACCTAATCTCCTCTTTTCCTTGCATCTGAATGCAAACTACTGGAATATACCCAATTATGTCTCACCAGTCAGAAGAAATTCCTCATTCTAGAAATGTCAATCAGATTTTAAGAGGCGATTTACAGTCCTT
This sequence comes from Cisticola juncidis, assembly GCA_013400215.1. Lineage (NCBI taxonomy): Eukaryota > Metazoa > Chordata > Aves > Passeriformes > Cisticolidae > Cisticola > Cisticola juncidis. The sequence continues at coordinate 821,532 of VXBR01005525.1, forward strand.
TTGTAATATCAACATGGTTTCTGAACCTGCAAAGCAGGACAGACAAAACAGCAAGCACAAACTCCCACTTGCTATTCTGTCAGAGTGGGTGTTTAAAGATCCTGGGTGAAATTTGCACTTTGATTTGAAACCTCTGTTCAATAGCAGGGTCTGGAATCAGCAGGACTTGACCAATTGTCTGCAGTGACGGTGTGACTATATAATTTCAGACAGTAAATTTTTATAATATCATCAGGTTTTTAATCTAGGAATTCCTCAAATTTACAGGTGAAAGGCTTTTTTTTTTCTAGTGTTGTTACTCATTGCTTAGAGGAGCATTGTGCAGTCAGTGAATTTTAAGATGGAAGCACATACATATGTGTACAACTTTTTCTTTACAGAATTATATTATCTACTGTTTAAAATTGCTGATACCATAGAAAGATAATTTTTTTGCCATTGTAAGAGATTTCCAACACCACATCACCCAGTGAGTAGTACCTCTTTGTGGACTAACCATGTTTTTTGTTTCATGTTTTCTAGTGTTATTTTATTTTTAATCTGTTTGCCTTCTGCTCATTGTCTTGAATAAGACATTCAAACTATCTGAGTATTCAGTGAAACTGTGCATATTTTTCTCAGCAGTCTGAAAGTGCAGAAGTGTTAATTCTGCCCCCCAGTCCCTCTGAAACATTAAACAACCAAACACATGAGCAGGATTGTACATGTGGTCTTTTCATAATGTAGTACAAGATTATATGTTAAATGTTTGACTTTAAGCTTGGAAAAAAGAACAATTCTAAATCTCTCTGTGAGGTTATGTAGCAATTTGAATGAAACTGAAACAAAAAAAACCCTTCTCCCCTTCTGTTTGTACTTGCATCATGCCTGGAGATCAGTGCAGTAGTACACAAAAAAATTCATGTGTCACAGTGTAATGTAGTCATATTTTCAAATTCAGTTGACACTATTTAAAAACTCATTACAAGTTGATAGTCATACTAAGATAATGAATGAAACTATTATCCCTTGTAGAATTAACTTGATGTATATTTTGAAATGAGAGACAAATATAATAATTTAATGTTTCAGTTAGCATTATTTTAACTTGATGATTCATACTTTAAAAAAGTTACATTGACTATAGAAAATTTTTATAAGTTTGACTTAAATGGTTATTTTAGAAAAATAAAATCAAGGCTCTAATATTCCTTAGTACTTTCCTGTATTTAAATAGCTCCTTGGAACCAGTCATGGTGAGATTGCTGCCAAATTTCCAACTGCTAGTGAATTAAACCTAAATAAAGCAACTAGTTGCCAGACAGAGCAATAGTCTGATGCTTTTGGCATTAAGAAATATGCATATGAAGTTTTGGGGTTGGGTTAGTCAACCCAACTGTGGTGATTGAATGGAAATGGAATTGAAGACCTCAATGGAATTGTTTCAGCTTCAGCAGTAAGCTCCCTGTTGTCCCTGCAGGCACCCCCTGGTGAGCCATGCTGGGACACAATGAACTGGGGGAACAAAGGAACAACAACAAAAACTACTAAAAGAAACTTTTAACTCCTGTCCACAATCGCAGGAAAGTCAGGTGCAGGGCTGAATTTTGGCTGAAGGGTATAGGAGGACAGGGCAGAAATAAATTTGGTGAGGTTATACGGTCCTTTTCCAAGAAGGAAAATAAGTGAGGAAGAAGATTGGGCTGGGAGCAGTGCTGGAGTCCCCCATGGTGTGAGCAGCTGCCCTGAGGGACAGGGCATGGAGCACTGCCAGCAGTGCTGGTGTGCCTGGGGTATGTGCAGCTCCTGCTTCACTGGCCCTGGGGCAGCAAGGAGAGGGCTGGATGCAGACAAAGCCAGCTCTGCTCCCTACCTGCATCTCTGAATCTTGTCTGTGGGATTGGGTGGTACCAAGAACGGCTAATTAAGTCCAGCAGTGCCTGAAATGGAAATACAAATGTTCAGAATCAATACTGTGGCATTATTAAGTTACTCGGGTGAAGGTTTTTACATCAGGATTTCCTGTATTTCATAATGCATCCAACAGTTACATTGGCCAGTTGACAACAACCAATGAGAACAATGAAAAATCAACTCCCATCATGGTAAAATTAACAACAAAATGCTTTTAGATGCCATGCAAAGTCATTTGCTGTTTCATGTATTTGTTTGTAATCTGGAAAGAAGAAAAACAAAGGGAGAGAGAGGACTTTGAAGACAAAGTTACTGATGTAGATTAACTGCTATGAAAAAAACCTGTAAGGGAAGTTGACTAAGATTTAAACCAACTAGAGAAACAAAAAAAGATGGTAAATGAACTTCAGTGTTGGTAAATACAAAGAGCTATACTCTGGATGGACAAATCCAGAATGTTTCTATTCCTTTGAAAGACTCTCGACTGCAAGAGCTTTATGGTGTTAGATTGCATATGCACAGAAGAGAGATTAATATTGTAATATTTGTACGGAAACATGGGTGAGCTCCCCCTTGGGAGAACAAGTACCTTCTGCTCCAAAAGGACATTCCTGAATCAGAACACTTAGAGTTGAGCAGCACTGAATTATCCACATCTAATCACATATGTAATCTATACTGAGGACAAATTCAGTTACTTAAGCGTAGGTGTTGGTTTAATTTTGGATGCAGTAGGAATTTTTCCCTTCCTGTTGCATCCCAGAAGCACATGAATCTCATACAAGGCCTTTGATATATATTACAGCTTCACATGGTAGTCCTGGAAATGCAAAACCATTGAAATGGCACTGTGTTTTAGGCAGATTGATTTACGTTTTAAAGTTCTCTTCTTTTTTTTTTTTTTTTTTCTGTGTGTACCCTGTTTAGCTTCCAAAAATCTCACTCATGCCTAGAGAAATTGTTTCCCTCTCTGCGCAGTTGAAGAAAATATTTATGATGCTATTTCCCATTTTTAATGGGGAGCTGAGAAAACCAGCTCTCTGTTAATCACTATGTAGTCACTCCTTACCCAGTGTTTGTATGCTCTGTTTGCTAGAGCACTATTAAGAGAGTTCATGATCTTGTCCTTATGGCATGTTTGAACTCTCTGTTTCATTTGACATCCCCAGCAAAGAGAACATCCTCTCAGTGTAATATCTTGTGTCTGCCCAGCTGGCAACAGTATAATGACAATGAGCATGGAAATTTATCTAGAAAATTACAGAAATGAGCAAGAGGATAATCTTTTTGTTGTTGTTTCTTTGTATTTTTTATTGCTAGGTGACAGTAGAACTGAGCAGATCTTTGATATAACTACAGTGGTTCACATTCAGGGAGCCATTTTCACAACTGTGAGGGCTGGATTTTCCTTTTTATCCTTAAAAGAGACCTTAAATTCTGATTAAATTGCTTGGGGTCACCTGCAGTGCACACGATGTCGCATTAGTAAGTAAGCATTAGTAAGTTAAATATAAGCACTGTTAGCTTTGTCTGGCCCTGCATTCAATCACTTGTCGAGGAACTGCACTGACCAGCTTCTTTCTAATCCTTTGTATAGTTATAGGGAATTAATCTAATACACCTGACATCCTCTCCCTTTAATGCAGGCAGTGGTATTTTCCATATTTACCTCTGGGTTTTCACACTATTTATAGCACAGAAACACCCAACATACATTGGGCAGTCTGACATAGAGCTAACCATGCTCAGTTAGCTGGAGAACAGACATTCTAACTGTAGGCATGACTTGACAGAGTGCAAGGAGATGAATTAATGAGACAAAGAGGTCTAATGATTATTAAGATGTTACACAGATTTCTCAACCTTTCCAAATTCCTTTCTGAAGTAAAGTGTCTCTTTGAATTATGACCATCTTCAACTGTACAGCCTCACATACACCTTGTGTCTGCCTTCTCTTCTTGCTCTGGTCTCCCTCACCAGCCAGCAGCTCGGCCACGCTCTGTGCTGCTGTCCCTCCTCAGTGCCCATCCACCTTGCCCTGGTGTGGCAGGACACAGCCCATCTGCCAGCAGCAGCCTCCTCTCCCAGCATGACCCCTCTCCTCCTTTACAACACTGTCTTAGATGTTTCCAGGCCTGCTTTTCCCATTCCTGCTGGCTTTCCCAGCCCAAATTGCATGAACAGACCTCACTCCAGGGAGCATTCCCATGCACTCTGCCTGGGGTACTCAATCCCTGTAAGCCTGGGGAAGGACTGCTGGGATTGAGGACCCCGTGGATTCCTTGGTTATGGGCTGACTCTTGTTCCCAGTGTAACATACTTTATATGAAGGTCACAAGTGGGGAAAAGCCAACAGCTCTGGCTGGATTCATCTTTTCCTTATCTGGTTGGCACAAACCCTACCACTACCCAGTGCAGTTCCTACCTTTGAGACCTTGAAAAAACAAATGTTTTCTCTTATCACCCAGTGTTTATGTTTTGTAGACTTGCAGGGTATGAAATTTTTCTTTGATGAAGCAGATGGCTCACTCTATCCTCCCATTTGTTTATGATATCTTGACACCTGGTTCTTTCATTTCTATTTATGGTGAGATGCTTTTCTTCCCTGTGAGTGATCAGAATCCAGACTCCTTTTTAAAAAACTCCATTTATCCACTTAAAAACCTGACTGGGGAAGCTTTTTCTTTAATTTTCTTGCTTAATGGCAAGATTTCCCTTACAGAAAAGCTAAAATGTTTTCTTACATTGTAGTGAATCACTACAAGGGACTAGCTGGGCCATAGCAAAATGTGGAAGTGTTTGTGTGTACATTCTCTACAAGTGGGTTTTAGTGTGCTTTAATATGTCTTAGTAGTTTCCAAAACTGACCATTAATGCCTTATTTCTGTGAAGAAGCAAATCACAGTACAAAAGTTTGGCATGCCACATGTACCCTCATGTCTCTCATGTTAGTAGTCCAATGACACATTTACCAGTGTAACACTGCAGTTAATTTCTTGTCAGTTTTATTAGTTTTTCTTTATGTTCTTTCATTCATTGCTGTGCTTGTATTTTGTCTGCTTTCACTTTCTTTCCTCTTCTCTTCTTCCATTTCCTTTTCCCAAGGTAAATATGTTCCTAATATTTAGTTCCTGCCTTTGGCAGCTACATTAAAGCCTCATCTGGCCCAATTTAATGTCATACATCAAGGCCAGTTTCAGAGAAAAAAACTAGAGGCTGCACAGTTACCTTTCAGTTCCCTGCAGAACCTCATCAGTCTAATTCCCTGAAGAGCAAGGGATTATAGCTTCATTCTTTTAAATAAAGTTTTTTTCCTTCAGTTTGTGAATGATTCCTACTGCATACATGCAATACTCCTAAGCAATTTTTTTCCAGTTCTCCTGAGCACTTTACCTGCTCTTGTGAATGAACTCCACAAACTGGTAATACACGATATTTTTCTGAGTAAAAAAGTGTTGCCTTTCATCAAATCCATGTTTGTTGCTGTCACTGGCTGTCTCCTTGCTCTTGTACTAAAAGAATTATGCTTGTTTTCACTGTGTATTTTTCATTTCTCTCATGTTCCCTCTCAGGTGAACTGTCCCAATCTCTGAAAGTTTTTCCTGTGCTTCAGTTCCTTTGCCATCTATCTCTGAAGCCATTCTGCAGCTCCTTCATCTTTTCTGAGATAAGCTGACCACAGGACATCAGTTCAAGTGCCAGTCTTGATTCATACAACACAATTTCCAGCTCTTTCTATCCAGCTCCATAAATGCTCACACCGTGTTTGCTTGTTTGTCCACCACTGTAATTTAATCAGAGACACAAATACACATCAGAGGTCCACAGGGCCAGTAAAAAGGGATGTGGCAGCCGTGTGGTTAGAGCACTTGTTAGGCAAGAAGTCCATTTTCTCATGCGAGAAATCTGAATCTGAACAGAAAGTGCTTAAGTGCTCCTGACAGAATTTCATAATGCTTTTCCTTCATTAACCTCCTGTGGCAGCAAGTAGTGCAGCTTAATTATAGACATTGTTTATTAGGAATATATTTTTTGCTTTGCAGTATCTCATCATCCTATCAAATGTTCCTTTATTGTTGTATTTGATAGATAGATCAGAAATCCCATCTCTGTGCTGCTCTTCTGAATCTACATCTTTCCACATTCTCTCTTTTTTATTCTCTTTGTAGGGTATTTCCAGAGGAAACTTTGGAATATTTTAGCTATTTCCGTGTAAGAGGTTCCTATCCTCTTGATCATTCCTGTTCTAGATAAAAAACCCCAAATGAGCCCAAAGGCCACATTGCTGAGAGTACTCCTGCTTATTTAAATAAATGAAAGGACAACCATCTTAAGTAAACATATATATGGTATAGATTATCCTCCTTTGAATCAGAGAAATAACAATTATAGTATGGAAGCTATGGTACTTTGCAAATGAATGTTTCACAAAACACTGAAGTCTTGACAGAAGTAGACAGCTCTGTGTGAGCTGCTGGTGGTCAGCTATGGCCAGGATATAGAACAAGTGTGTGTGGCCTGGGAGACACCCAGATACAGCCCCATAGTGACATGGCTTAGGCATCAACTGCATGTGCAGTGCTAATGTCTGGAATGTGATTATGCACTTAGTGTCTGCATAAAGTAATTAAGCAATTGAGAAATGTATGATGGGCTTACAATAAAGATAATAACTAACACGTGATACAGCATAATGAACATAATCAAATACTTGTAAGGGGAAACCAGGGTCACTATTGAGGCCAGTTCATCATTTGGAGTGATCCAAACCTTTGCATGGATGGGATCATGCAAAATACAGCTGGGGCACCCATCAGCATTGTCTTCTCAGCTCCAGAGAGGAGCCTGAGAGTCCAGTGCTCAGCTGAGTCTTGTGGCTGTTCAGCAAGTGGTTGAGCTCAGTGTTTGGAATAGATGGGTAAGAAATGAGCTGTGGGGCACCCTGAGCCTGGAGGGGTGACAGTCCTGCACAGACAGGTGACCATCATGGGACAGAGTGGCCCAAGGGACAAGCGAGTCTCTAAAGGAGCAAGCAAGCTACATATTTGAGTTTGCATAAGAACATGCAAGATCTGGAAAGTTTGGAAATATGTGCAGGTGTCTCAGTATATGGCTTTGAAACTTTGGGAAGGCAGGTAGTGACTCCTACTCCCTTCATATCTGCAGGTCAGTAAAGTGCTGGTTTTGTTTGTTCATTAGACAGTGGCGTTTGGAAATCTTCACTCCTTTATTTCATCCTTAGGTTCTTTGGTCAGATTGATCTGGAGTTTAGTTTCAGTACTGAATTGTGCCTCACTGTAGTAAGTGCTGTCCTTACATTAACTTTTGTGTGTTGATTGAGAACAATATGACTAATGAATTTAAGGAACAATTGTGTTTCAAGGATTACTGAAAAATGTTCTGAGCTAGAAGAAATATGTAGATAGGATAGGCTTAGCACACAGGCTAAAAGACTGTAGCAACTTTCCTAAGACTGAGTTCTAAAACTCTCCTAAAATTGCCTCTAGCCAGTACAGTGTAAGGTATCTTGCATAAGCTGTCTTTTTAATTACTTTAATGAAAACAAGCATAAAACCATGAAGGAAGCATAGACTTTTCATTTATGCTTGAGATTGATTTTTACATCAGGATGAGAACAGAGCCAGGTGAAAGGCATGTGATTGCACGAGTGAATTGGCAACAGCACTGATATGTTAGGTCATAAGGTTGTTCATCTAAAATCTTCAAACAGTTGGCTCAAAGCCTAAAGAGAAGGTACAAGCTTAGGTACAGATGAGTTGTCTTGAAATCTTTGTTGCCTCTAGCACAGATTTTGTAGACAAGGGGAAAAGAAAGGGAAAAAAAGGAAAGACAAAAAAGGAAAAGAAAAAAAAGGAAGGGGAAAAAGGAAAGAAAAAAGGGTGACCAGTAATATTGCTCTTTTTCTGATGAAAATTTATTTCACTTCTTTGGACTGAATGAATAGAGCCAGATATTCTTCTAGGTTTTTTCTCTTAACTTTAACAGTTTTCTATTTTACTAGAAACATTCTCAGGAGATTTCAAGATTGATGATATTTTTCAGAAATGCAAAATTCTTGGAATCAAATGTCTTGTGACAATCTCAGTTTTCCATCTATGAAGATTTCTGAAATAATGATTGAGAAGGAAAGCTTGTGACTACAAGAAGAAGTAGAAAAGGAGTAATAAAACCTGAATGTTAACAAAAAAGAACTTCAAAGAGTAGAATTCTGCTTCAGACTTCCCCCCTTGTTAGCTTGTTTTAGTAATGTGTATTATAATATCTCTACTAATCTACCTTCAACTTAGTATCCTGAAATTCTGCAGCTCTACAGAGAGAGTCAATGAGACACATGGGAACATTGTCCTCTACTTAAATAGGTTAACAGCATAAAACTGCATTTTTGACAAACTCAGACCTATTTAACTCTGACTTGCAAACTGATATAAGATGTACAGAGGAGGGACACCAAATTGATTAGAGAGCTGGAGTATCTCTCCTATGAGGAAAGACTAGAGCAATTGGGATTGCTGAGCCTGGAGAAGAGAGGGCTGCAGGGAATTGGTGAGCATTTTCTAGTACCTAACAGGGAGCTTGCAGGGCAGCTGGAGAGGCACTTGCTACAGTGGCAGGTAGTGACAGGACAAGGGGAATGGCTTTAGACTGAAACGGGGTAGGTTTAGATGAGATGTTAGGAAGAAATTCTTTACTGTGGGGTGGTGAGACACTGGAACAGGTTGCCGAGAGAAGCTGTGAGTGCCCCATCCCTGAAAGTGTTGAAGGCCAGGTTGGATGGAACTTTGAGTGTCCTGATGTCCCTGTCCATGGCAGGGTGTTTGAACAGGGTAATCTTTATGGGTCTCTCCCAATCCAAACCATTCCACGACTCTTGTTCTGTGATACAGCGTTGCAGCTGTGTGAACTCAAGAACAAAGCAGCACGGTGCCAGAGGAATGCTCTCACAATATTTGTGCTTATTCCTGTAACATGACGGTCGCAGGGTCGGCGGCAGCAGAGTGTGCCTGCGGTGACAGAGAGTGACTCCGGCCGGGACAGGGGCGGCTCCGCGGGGCAGGGACCGGGACAGGGGCGGCTCCGCGGGGCCGGGGCAGGGGCGGCTCTGCAGTGCCGGAACTGCGGCGGCTCCGCGGGGCCGCAACACCCGCGGTCTCCAGCAGATGGCGGCGCCGTGCAGCGCAACCCGCGGCTGTGCGCGCCCAGCACAGGAACGGTCCGCGAAGAGGGGAACGTTCCTCTTTCCCGGCCCCTCCCCAAGGAAAGGAACGTTCCTCTTTCCCGGCCTCTCCCCAAGGAAAGGAACGTTCCTCTTTCCCGGCCCCTCCCCAAGGAAAGGAACGTTCCTCTTTCCCGGCCCCTCCCCAAGGAAAGGAACGTTCCTCTTTCCCGGCCCCTCCCCAAGGAAAGGAACGTTCCTCTTTCCCGGCCCCTCCCCAAGGAAAGGAACGTTCCTCTTTCCCGGCCTCTCCCTGAGGAGAGGAACGTTCCTCTTTCCCGGCCCTGTCTCTGAGGAAAGAAAAGTTTCCCTCTGTTCCAGCTCTGCCCCCCAAGGAAAGGAAGAGTTCTCTCTTTTCCCAACAGCCTAGTTCAGGTTCTCAGAGGCACCTTGCAGCCTGTTACATACCTTATTTGTGTCAAAATCTACAATAGCCTGTTTGCTTTTACACATTCCCCCCCCCGAGTTACCTAAAATAATTGTTCTGCTGTATGGAAACTGAAGGGATCAAGAGCCTTAAAAATCACAGAGAAGCTCTGTTACACAAGCTGCCTGCTTAAGCACTGTCTCCATCAAGCAGTTGATACTTTATTCTACTTTCCACCTACATTTACCATCGATATAATTTTCCACTTTAAAAATAATATGCACACTCCTGGATATGCAAATGCATTCCATGCTTTTATAAAGAGCAGAAAACTCTTCAGTTATATTCAACACCAAGAAGTCAGAGCTTGTTGAGGGTGGGTCTTCATAGTGTACTGATACTTCCATTATCTGTGTTACTAAAAAAAGAGAGGTAGAATTCAGCAGAACTGTACATGGATGATTTTTCTAGTTTTTGAAATACTATTTTAAAAAATTATGTCATTTTAAAATATAAAATTTAAAAATTATTAAAAATCTTGTGTCTTGGCAGAAGAAATTTGTTCAGTTTTCCTGTACAATGTGGCTACTTTTTACAGCCCAGCACAATTCACTGTTGTGAGTCAAAATAAGACATTTAATTGTGAGGAAGATCTTGTAGGGCGGCCCTGTGTCCCTTGCATTCAGCTTATGTCTACTCTCTCCTCACAATGTTCATTCAAGGCATGGGAGAAATGTCTGGGTTACAGGAAAAACTATGTCTGGAGCAGCCCCATCACTCTCTATCCTTCAGTGCACAGCAGTGCCTGGGACTTGGAAAATCCCCTCACTGCTCTTCCACCTCCAGCACTCCCTGCACCAGCTTCAGAGCAAACTGCTGACAGATTACATCGACTGTGAGGAAAGGACGAGGGCTTTGGGATTGTTCAGCCTGGAAAAGAGAAGGCTTTGGGGTGATCTAATCACTCTCTTTTTGGCAGCAAGGAAACTTACAAGAAAGTTGGAGAAAGACTATAGAAAGACTGAGGGGGAATGGAGATTTAGGCTTTTTTGTTTCATCTCCAGGGGAGCCTTATCTTCAACACAGAAGAGGTAGATGAAACTGTGCTGAAATGAGAGTAGATTTAGATTAGAAATTAGGAGGAAATTCTTCACTGTGAGGTGGTGAGGCACTGGACCAGGTTGCTCAGGGTGGTTGTGGCTATCCCATCCCTGGAAGTGTTCAAGGACATGTTGAATAGAGCTCTGAGCAGCCTGGTGTAGTGGAAGATGTCCATGCCCAAGGCAAGGCAGTTGGAACTAGATGGTCTTTAAGGTCCTTTCCAACTTAGGCCATTCTATTATTCCATGATTCTACGACTAACAGCAGAATTAGAGCATTTTAAAAGAAAGCTTTTTTCTTCCTGACCTCTACTTCTACTTGGTATTGGGTGGAACAAAGTGAAAAATAAATATTTATTTCACTTAAAGAGGAATAAGTATCATAGCTAAATATATGTGTGAATGAACAGCAGATCTTTTAACTTTAATGCTCTTGCAGTTTCTCTCTCCCAATAGCTGGAGTCCCGAATTAGTCATACTTGCTTCAAGCAGTCACCAAGAGATTAGCTTTTGACAGTAAAGACAGCAGCATAAAAAATCTTTCACAGGCCATGCACCAGATTTACCAAAAGCCTGGGACAGCCACAGCTACAGAAGAATATCTGCAGTGTCATTGACCAATGCCCAATAATTCTTTTATTCACAAAAATGCCTATAAATGAGTGTATAATTTTAACCTCTCTGATTAAATTCTTTTAAAAATTCACATATAATTCCCTCGACATCATTCTGCTGGAAACCAAATAGCTTATAAACCTCTCAAAGCTGCAGTCTGTGAATTTCCCTGAGCTGGCCCAGCAGTGACAGGAAAATATCACCAGTGATTATTTCTGCATGTTGGGATCTGTCCCAGTGATTCCAAGAGCCAAATATTCAGTTACACATCTCCTATGGGTGACTTACAGACAAACACATCTTAAAGAAGTAGTCAATGAGGATACTTTGGAACACATTTGTAATACCATTTGTTATTGAAAGGGAAAAATAGAGAAGTAGGTATTGCTAGTATTCAACAAAATTACATTTAATCTAAATTTTTAATCTTATCAGCTGATGCTGATTTTGATCAGACTCAGACACTGACTGTCCTTTTGTTCTCTTCCAAAACTTGCTGGATGTTCTGCTTAAAAGACCACTGCTGTGATCTGAGGAGTAGCAGGTCATAGCTGCCTGAAGGTGCTGCTTGATCAAAGTCAGGAGACTACATATTTACCTTTCTGCTTTACCCCTGAACCTGGGTAAGCACATTCACAGCTTCCACACAAACACTGGGCTTGGTTTCTTTCCTTCAAGAAGCTCTCTGTTTATAATGCAATGCAATGTTGTAACAAAGAACAACATAGCATGGAATGTATTTGAATATAAAGATAAATGCCCTGGGCTAATGAATATTTCTATTTCCTTTTGAACTACTACAATTTTTTTAATGGATTATTTTAGAAATACTACATGTAAGGTGTGCACTCACAGTTCCTTATGTTAACTGCAGAAAAGATATTATGTGGTATTTGCTTTAGAGAAGCAGCTGACATATTCTGCAAAAATAAAGTATTGTAACTTTTGTACTTATTTGAAATAAAACATATTTTTCTGCTTCAGTGTAAAAAAGCTTTGCATGTTCAAAACATTTAATTCTGATTTGAATTTGAGTTGCCACTTTCCCCAGCTATTTATCCTGATCTCATGAGCTGTCAGGGATGAATCACTCTGCCAAGAAGCCATCCTCCTGGAGGATATAAGCAAGGTTTTCCTCTGAGCCAAGAGCTCCAGGGTGCACAGGAATGAAGCAGGCTCTGTTTTCCCTTTGCAGACTGACAGTGCTGCTGGATGCCACTGACCCAGTGAGAAAACCTCATGAACTTGATCCAGAATCCTGAGACACCTGGCCAGCTCCTTCAGCCTTTTCAGTGGGGCCCTTTAAGCTAAAGAATTTGTTTGTAGTAATATTTATCCCTCACAGACATTTTCCTGGGGCGATCTCTCTCATACTTCTGCTCATTTGATTAGTTTCCATAGTGACACTTATTTGTAGAGTTTAGAGTTGCTCATAGCAGGTTTCTGCAAATGCCAGCCACATGCATGCCATGTTAATAAGACAAACTCAGTCCTGTTTCTTTCCCTTTGTGCTCTGATTTTGCTTTACAGTTAGGAGAATCACTGGGGAAAAAAAAAAAAAAAAGAAAAGAAGGTTGTTTGGGGGCTGCTTTGGACACAGGATCCTAGGCCTGTTGGTTTATTATTCTGGATGGTGTTTTTGACTGAGCTTGTTCTGTCTGAATTGCAGTAGCAGCTTCTGAAGGGCTGTCTGTCTGCATGAGCTATTATATAATCTGGGGAAACCTTCTGTTACAGCACGGCCTCTAGAGTGCTCCTTTATTTAAAATGCAGAATTATGTGAAAAAGCAATTCACTTGAGTGGTGCCTTGTAGGTTGCCTTTTATCCCAGGCTGAAGTAAGACTTTGCTTTTCTTGTAGGGGAGTTGCTACTATTCTAAAAATAGAAGAGGGTAAAACCAGGTAAAAATTCATGTGCACACACACACAGAGACATGTAGACACATCTTACCAGTGTGCCTGTCTGTGGAAGGGATAAACAAACATCTGCAATAAGTGAATGAAAGGAGATTTGCACACTGACAATTGACAAGCAATTTCAGAAGCATGGTTACATTAAAACATGCTTGTTCTCTGTAGCAATCACAACAAATTCATAGCAGAACAGAAAAGAGCTAGGAAGAAGTTACTGTTTGTGAGCCATGGATAGGTATCCCCACTAGACAGGCATCCTCAAAGGACAAATTCCAGAATTCAGATACTAGATCATATTTTTTTTCTAATTCTGGGTAAGAATAAGAGGTAGAGGGAAGACTAGATTTGACAAGCATTTTGTCACATTGAGTATTAATTCTCTTAGTTTCTTACAGAGACTGTAAGGCCTCTCAAGTTAGTTTGACACATTTCTTTCTGCAAGACACTGGAGGATTGTTTGAGCCATGGATATTTATGCATAAAATAAGGCAACAAAAAATTGCAGGAGTTCATAATAGCATATGGCTAGAGGAAAGACAAGGAAAAACACTCCTGGGAGACCAGAAGAATGATTTAGCTCTTGTACAATGAAGAAATCAAAGAAGCCTCTGAAGCCACAGAAATTAACCTGGGGTAAATGTGATGTGAGACCTGCTGGACTGTGGCTGTAGAGTTCACAGCAATCCTGAATGTACTGCTGAGGTGGAGCCAGAGGAAACCAGGCATGTGGGGAAAGGACTCTCCTGCCCTATACAATGGGAAGTGTCAACCTGCACAGCATATCCTACAGCAGCCTTGAACTCTCAGAAATGTTAAAGAGGATTTATTTTATTAAGATAAATCAGTGAAATAATACTACAAAATTATTGTTAAAACTGGTTTGCTATTTAATGAAAAATGAAAATAAGAGACAAAACCTGTTTTCCTCAGGAGAATTTTAAGGTAAAATGTTGTAACTGGAGAATGAGAGCCAAAATTTTAAAGACTGAGTTTTCTCCCCCTCTAGTCTTTATGAAAGTATTCAGTGGAGGAAAAGAAGAAATCACACTATAAAAGTAAACCTTCTTGATATCATATCAGTATGTGATAATTTTTGACAGCTAGGCAACCATGCCCTGTGGCAGTTCCAGCATCAGAAAGTAGCCATCAGATTATGAATTCTGTGTGATGCAGTCATCCTTCAAAAACACTGCAAAGAGGAGGAGAAAAGGTCCTCAAAATCATCCCATGCTACTCAATAGGCTTAATAGGATTTACTGGGGCAGCTCTTCAACTCCATCTCAGTTAGACAGATGGTGGCTGCAGGTGAAATCTTTCCAAGAAATCAAATTAAATCTCCTTTGAATATGATTACTGGTCTAAGAACAGCTCTCTCTCTATTTAGGTTGCCTAATTCTCCATTTAAAAATATTTATTAACTGTTTTGGTTTTTAGAAGCCCTTAGAAGTTTGAGACAGAGAAAGTCCTGTGACTTGAGAAGTGCATTGTCTTTGCCATTGTCTTGCTATGAATTTCCATTTAGATTTGATTGGGAGATTAAGCCTGACAGGAAGGAAATGATGATTTTTTTTTTTTTAGTTGCATAGTGAACAAAATAATGGCAGTGTGTCAAAAACAATAGCTTAAGATGAAAAATCTTGTCTAGGACTGAGTCTGTGCAAAAGGCACCAAGAAGAACAGATGGTCTCTCTGGAAGCAGGGAGGGAGAGCATGGCCAAGCTCCCTGGACTCATCCACCCTCCAGGAAAGGTGTGTGCTTGCAGACTGAGTGGCAGTGGCTGTGCTGAGTAGTGGTTGCTGCGTGGTAGCTTTGGCAGACAGTCAGTGTTCTACAGAGCAAAACACTGGTTTGCAATTCAGGAGGTATTCACTTGAAATCCCATCTCTAAATCAGGTTTTATCTACTGACATTCAGCTCGTTTTACCCATTTGTGCCATCAAACCCCTAATCATTGAGCCATCAAACAGGTTCTTCTGTGATGGAGATTACACATTTGTGAGACACCAAGAAATGTGAGTACTGTAAGAAAGGCCTTGAGGAAACAAGAAACTGTTTTAATTGCTGGCACTGGGTGGATCACTGGAAAAATTATGCTCTGCTAATTAAAAGATAAAGGATAAAAATATCAAATGCCTTCCTCATTATATGAGCATCAGTCAGAGAGATGGGTGGAGGCAGGGAGCAGTAATGATACACAAATGTAGGCTGACAGTGCCTGTAACTGTAGGTTTTGAATCTGTTCCTATTTACCTTGGTTTCCCAAGGAAGTGAGACTTGTGGAAGTGCACTGTCAGTCTATCCATCCATCCATATTTCTATAGTTTCCCTCCAGTAACTTCTGAACTTGTTTAAATTCCATCAGTTCTGACAGGAAATCATGAAGTTACGAAAATCAGCAATGTGGGCAAAACCCAGAGTCTTTCTGACTGTCCTGGCTTTGGCAGGGACTGCAGTGGAACTCGAGAGCTGCTTTTTCAGTGCAGTTTGCCATGTAGCTCATCCACACAGGCACTGTCTGGCCAGTCAGCATGGATGTATCTCAGACACTGTGTGCTGCCTCTTGGTGAGCAGGGATTTATTTTACAGACAGGAGAAAAATATGAAAATAATGGACATGGGACTTTACCAAGTTTGAAGGAGAACTGGAAACATTACACAGAGGTCACAGCTATTTTGTTGGGATCTGCTGAGGCAGGACACACATCTCTGTGAGATCAGATCATCCTCTGTGAGAATGGTCTTGGACCATTCAGTGATTTCCAATCAGGAGATGCATCTATATAAAGAATACAGATTTAGGAGAGGATCTTATTATCATCCAAAACTGAAAAGACAACATTATTATTTTTCAAAGTATTTTGGCATTTGTATCTATTGACTCATGGCTATTGACTGATTCATGGTTGTTGACAGATTCAATGGGCTAAGCCTGCATTTACTCCACTGCAGGGAAGAAATGATTTAAACTGCTCAAGCCTATCATGGTCAAAAGCTTGTTCTTTTATGAAACATTTACAAATTGAAAATCTGATTTTGTATATGGATGTTTGAAAACATTACTTTCTGAGTCTGATCTCACTCAGATTGAAAACACATCAAGGGTTCCTAATGACTTCAGAGGCAGGTAGATATGATGCTTAAGAGTAAAATATACTAAATATAATAAGATGTTTGACAGGAACTAAGAAGTTAAATTGTCAAGTTGTTGTAGAACCCTCATGGTGGCAGAAGATAACACTGCTTTAGTAATCTTGGCAATAGTAAATCTCCAGGAATGGCAGACAGGCCTCAGCTAATGGTGATACAGGTAAAGACTTGATTAGGACTGCTGGTGAGAAAGGTGTTTTCTCCCTTACCTATTTTTTAAGAAAAGTGAGAATGGACAAACAGAAATTCATACAATAATTTTGATAGCATGCACATATTGGGTGCCACTGATCTTACAAACATCCCTTAAAACTGGTCTGCTACCTGTTTTTTTGTAAAATACAAATTGAATTCTGCACTGGCACTTGTAAACAAGTCAGAACTCTTATCTTCACAGGTCACTTATTGTAAGACATGCTCTAGATACCCATCTCAGGAACCACTGTTTATTGGGCATTCTGTAAATTCTCCATATTTGAAAGGTAGTTACTGCTTAACATTTTTTTTGTAACACAATTTTTTCAGATCAGCTATTTGTGTTTGAATTATCGCTTGGTTTTCCTTGTAAGTAATTATACACTGCAAAAATGGACAATTACTTATCTTTCGTATCTTAAGGCCACAGACACACTTGCTTATCACAAGGTGAGTCAATATCCAGAAAAACTAGAGTAGATTCTCACAAAATTTAATTTCCCATTTCATAACAGGTCCAGAAATATCCAGGAGGTTATAGAAAGTTTTGTCTTTGTCTGTCTTGTCCCTTCCCATCTACACAATATCAGATGACTCATTTCTTGTAAGTCCTGGTTGTTTCTTACCTGCTCCTTGTGTTATAATCATTTATAATATCCTATAATAAAGCTCACAGTCTTCCATAATAATTAAGTAGGAATTTACTCCATCACTATGACCTGGATAAAAAAATTCATTCTAAGGCTTTTTGGCACTCACAATAATGTTTTGAAAGAAGAGTAAGTAGAACAGTGTATTAAAACCAAACTCAGTGTTTGGCACCATGCCACTTACCCACGCTGCTAGGGCGGGGTATTGAAGGCACACTACAGACCTGACATTGGTCCCAAAAGGTGCCCATCACATGGTACAGACCTGACATTGGTCCCAAAAGGTGCCCATCACAGGGGTTCAGACCGCCAAGCCTCCTACCTCCATTACCTATCCCAGCTTCTTTATGACTCTCTAGAGCAGCAAACAGACCACACTTCCTCTTTTCTGAGCCTGAACTCATCAGCTGATACTGTGCCTAAAGATTTAAGTTCAGGTACCTGCCAATATCATGCAGAGATATAAGAGCTGCCTCTGAACCTAGCCTGCTCTGAACCAAGCAAAAGGA
Source organism: Cisticola juncidis (assembly GCA_013400215.1). Taxonomy (NCBI): domain Eukaryota; kingdom Metazoa; phylum Chordata; class Aves; order Passeriformes; family Cisticolidae; genus Cisticola; species Cisticola juncidis. The sequence continues at coordinate 839,157 of VXBR01005525.1, forward strand.
ATTGTACTAAATCATCCCCTCAGAGTTCTTCCCAGCTTTGCCTTTCCTCTCTGAATGAGCTTGCCCATGTGAAGCTGCTCTGTGTTGTGCTGGGTACACAGGTTACTCCTGCACTGCCCTGGTCAATCCTGCACCCCTGCTCACTACAGAGTCTCTGAAGTTTCTTCCCTGCAATCTAAAAATCAAACATCCATTCTAAAAATGGTTTCTGTGTATACCTTCGACATCTTTAGTTCTCATGCCATGATTGACGGTGCTGGACCTTTTTTTCAAAATGTGCATTAAAGTTCCAGTGTAACACTGTATAACATTTAAGAAGTTTAGTTTAACTTTATAATTTTCTTCAGTATGGAACTCACAGTAATTTTCCAGGCTGTTTTTACCCTCCAAAGTAAAAGAAGCATCAACACTTAAAGTATTTATTTTCCTCCTCCAAAAACTTAAATTACACTTCCAGTTGTAGAATCTCCAAATCTAGATTAAGTTTTGTCCCCAGCCATTTCAACTGTGCAAGCATTTTATTCAAGGGTAAAAGCTGTTAACTACTTTTGGCTTATCTAGCAATTAACCAATCTGTAGTAAACCAGCCAGAGTTACAAAATCAAGCTCTGAGGCTTAGAAGCCTATTGAAACGACATAAAATTTAAACCCATTAAAATGCTTGTAAGCAGAAAACCTTATTACAAAGCATGGTAAGTTTGGAATATTTTTTTCTTGATTCTTCTTGAATGAAGTGATTTCTTCTCATAACAGTAAAATTTTTCAAAATAAAGATTTATACAGATGCATGCACTGTACTTATGTAATGTTCATGGTAATACCCACCTGGCTTTATCACACTTTGCAGTGTTGATGCCTACAAATGCAGGCATAGATGAGAAAATCCAGTATCTGACTAAAAAGCTGGTCAGGATTGACTGAAGTTGTTGATGACTCTAGATTTCATAACAATTAGAAAAAGGTTTAAGGGATTAATATGTGCTAATCTTGTTATCTATGAGGTCCTGAAGCTGAAAATTTTATATTGAAGCTAAACTGGGATAATATGTGAGGTTGAACTCACACTTTGAGCTCTGGGTAATGGCAGCATAACACTTAGTTTTGTCACCTTCATTTTGATGATTAATTACAAATCCTTCAAAGGAAAGAATATACCATGCAGTGTATAACCCAAGGCATGGACTTCTAGATCCCTGTGCTGTGCAGAATGGCCCCTGCAGTTGCTGTCTGCCTGCAAGGATAGCCTTGTTTAAAATCCAAAACCATAAATTGTGGAAAAGAAGCAGATTCTGTGGAAATGAAAACCTAGAATGAAAGTTTGAAATAAGTTTGGAATAAGAAAGACCACTTTATACTTGATTTCAACTTTTCCTATTATATTTATGCAAATCATATAATTATTATCCCTAAGAATTCTTGTAGAATTCTTAGTATTCCAAAGTCATGAATCAGAGCATGAGATGAATACACAAATATAAAATACAAATAATTGTTGAAACAGAAAAGAAAAGTTGATTTTTACTTTCTATTTTTGATAGCTGCATAACACAAATATTTAGAATAGAGGACTAGAAATTCGTTAAAAAATTAAAATTAAATCAAATTGAAATTATTGCAGTCTTGCCATCTCTGGATTGCAGTGTCTGGAGTTTTAACAAGGAAGACAGTAGTGTGTTACTTCAATAGAAGTTTTCTTGCTAAGAAATAAAAGTATTACCTTTAATTTCAGCTATATTACCAGTATTTCCCAGCTGTGGACTATCTATTAACAGTCATCTTGTGTTGCAGAGGTGCTCTCCTTTCTTATAAATTTGATCTCTGTTATCCAGTCAGTGAAAAATAAACTGTTGTGACCCAGTCCAATGCCCAGTGAAAGGAGGTGGCATTATTGCCAGTCCCTTTGTGGCAGCGTCCTGCTGGCCTCCTACATCAGACAGGAAGGCGACTTTACTGAGATGAGGGCAGGGACAGGAGGCATTTCAGGAGAAGAATTCAGTCCTCTGGATGCAGTGGTGGCCAATGCTGGCTTCCCCTCGTGTCCCAGTTTTGGGTAGGATGTGTGGGAGGAATATGGAAGCAGAGCTGCTGATTTGGAATTGGATCACCACTTTGTGCTATATTGTGCTTCTCTGTACGAACACCTGCTTTAAATTCTAAAGGGACATTTAGTCCTTAGCGTTTATAAAGTGTGCCACACAGTGCTTTGCTTGCTTCAGCGAGACTTCACTCACAGCAATTTGCACAGTCAGAGCAATTCAGAGTAACACTGATGAAAAAAAAAAATCTCTTGGGGGATGGGGATGTGTCCTTTTTCCCCATTAGATGCATTATTTATTATGGCAGAGACTATTCAATTTTGGAATAAATCTTTAAAATTCCTAATCTCATTTTCTATTGATTCAGTTTAAAACTGGTTCCTTTTATAAGGAAATTTCAAAGAAATGTCTTCTTGTTCCTTTCTGGACTTTTATATCATTGTGATTTTCTCCTGCTGCCAGTGATGGTAATGTTACCAAAGTGTGCCTGTGAAAAATGGATCCTGTATCTCAGCATGTTTGTGTAGTGGCTGACCTGGACACCAGGTGCCCACCAAGCTCCTATGTCACTGCCCTTCCCAGTGGGACACAGAAGAGGAAAATCAGATGGGAAACAACTAGTGGGTTGAGATAAGGCAGTGTACTAGTGCAAGAAAAAAGCAAAAGTTTGTGCACACATAAGCAAAGCATAAAAAACTTAATCTCTACTTCCCATTGGCAGCTCAGCCACTTGCTGGGAAACAGGGTTTCAGCACTCATAGCAGTTGCTGCAGAAGGCAAATACTGTAAAAAATGAACGCCTCCCACAAAAATCAAAATAACATCATCACAACACAAATCAAAAAATGGATGACTTATAAAAAATCCACCCCTTGACCCATGACCATGATTAAAACAAAGGTTACCCATGATAATTCTACTCTCTAACATTGTTTAGGACTTATTTTGCCCATTACCTCTCCCAGTTCCTACCTTTATTTCAAAATCCTCATGGTTTTCCCATATGCTCCACCAAAAAGACTGTAGTTAGTTGGTGTTGGCTGGATTCCAGGCACCCGCAAAAGCCTCTCTATTGCTCCCCTCCACAACTGGACTGGTGACAGAAAAATACAGTGAAGGGTTCATGAGTTAAGGACTGGGTGAAATCACTCCTCAAATACCATCATGGGGAATACAGGCTAAAATTAGAGATATTAATTGAATTTATTTCCAACAAAATCAGAGCAGGTTAATGAGAAATAAAACAAAATCTTAGAAACACCTTCTTGTCACCCCTCCCTTCTTCCCAGCACTGTAGGGAGACAGAGGACAGATGTTATGGTCAGCTCATCACCTGTTGCTTCTCCCACTGCTCAGAGATAGGAGCCCTTCCCCTGCTCCACCATGGGTCCCTCCCACAGCAGACAGTTCTCCGTGAACTTCTCCAGCATGAGTCCATCCCACAGGCAACAGTTCTCTCCAAACTTCTCCAACATGACTCCATTGTCCTCCCCAAACTGCTGCTGTGTGGGTCACTCTTTCATGGGTGCAGTTCTTCAAGGACAGGCTGGTCTAACATGGGCTCCTCTCTCCATGGACCTCCCAAAGGATCACAGCCTCCTCCCAGGCATCCACCTGCTCTGGCATGGGCTCCTCCATGGGCTGTAGGTGCATCTCTGCACCCCCACCTACCTCTGTGCACTGCAGGGGCACAGCAGCTTCACCATGGCATTGCCATGGGCTGCAGAGGAATCCCAGCTCAGGTGCCTGGAGCACCTCCTGCCTCTCCTTCAGCACTGACCTGGGTGTCTGCAGAGTTGTTCCTCTCACCTATTCTCACCCAGCTCTTGTCTGGCACTAATTACATCTGTGCAATAACTTATTTTTCTTCTTCTTAAATATGATGTCACAGAGGCATTACCACCATTTCTAATTGTCCAAGCCTTGACCAGTGGCACGTTGTCTTTGGGGATAACAGGGATTGGCTTTGTCAGACATGGAGAAAGCTCCCAGCAGCTGCTCACAGAAGCCACCTGTGTAGCCCCCCCTGCTACCAAAGCTTGGTAATGTAAAAAGGATGAAAAAGATGCATGTGCTTGTTTGAATGTGATTTTTAAGTACACTCATTTGTAAATGTTAAAACCCACTGACAGGTTTCACTGGGATGCTAAATGGTGTGTGACTTCAACAGATGAAAAAAGCTCATACTGTGGGAGCAGAGGGGAACTCTCTCCACAAAATGGTGAAATAATTCTGTGGAAAGACTACTGAACAATTTCTGTGATTAACATGCTTCTGAAGGTTTTCTACGGCTTGGGGAGAATTACAAAATACTGGAGTTTTGAATTCTTGGAAATTCCTGTTTGAAAAATAAACTCACTTGGAAACAGTTGTTAGAATTAGGTAATGGGCTGTGCTGGACCAATGGATTTTTCAGCAGATCAGACCTGAAGCAACAAAGAAACATTTTCAAAAGAACTTTAATGAATTTACTGGAATTTTATACAGATTCTATTGAAGACTTCTAGACGGAATCTGTCAGCCATGTGCCAGTGAATTGTTGCAACGAGGAGAAACTCATGCTTAAAAGAAGGTGCTCCAGTTATGCAGTTTGCAGGATCTGGGTCAGTTTTTCACTTCTGGAGTATAGAGCAATGCTTCCATCCTGAAATATCTGAAAACAGGCATCAGTGACAAAACTTGTGGTTGATTACTGAGTGACATGAGTTACTTTTTTTTTGCTGTTCAAGTTCTTCACAGCCTGAGCCTATGCTACTGTTTCTACCAGACTGCATATGAGCCTCTGAGCAATCTACTGTCCTTGTGGGCTTTTCAAAGTTCCTTTGTTCTTTCTCTCTTGCTGGAATGAAGCTCACATAGATAATCTTAAGGTCAGCTTTTATTTTTAAAATATGTCTTTCCAGTAATGTCTAAGAACTTCAGTCTGACGGTGTGTGTGTGTAAATACACTTAACAACATCCTCTCATTGTGTTTTAAATTTCTCTCATGCCTTTATCTACCTATTGACTTTTGCCTTAGATTGCCAAGTGCCTTTGCAATCACAAGTCTTTTGTTTTTTTTACTTGTTTGGAAATTCATAAAACAGAATCTAGAACACTAAATTGCATGTATATTGCACTCACAACCACAAATGTAAACACTATCCCCTTGTGATGTGCTGCATTTTGTGACTGTGCCTTTTCTGAATGTTGGACTGAAGACCAGCTCAGAATTAGACCACCATGTTTTGCTAACTTTCCTAATCCTTTTATATAATAATATAAATTTAATAATAATTCTCAAGATTCTTTGTCCCTTAAAAAATGTGCAGGCTGTCTGCAGCAGACATTTAGACCTTTGCTCAAAGGCAGATAAATGCTCTTAGACCAAATTCTTCTTTTAAAAGAGGAACTAATGAGCAAACACAATCCTTCTGGAGTTAATGTACATGACTCTACCCCTGCTGAGACACTGGTTCCCAAACTACAGCTTTCCAGACCAAATACCGAGAATCATAGAGGATCCTGAGTTGGAAGGAATCCACAGGGATCATCGAGTCCAACTCCTGGCCCTGCACAGGAGAGCCCCAGGAGTCACCCCCTGTGCCTGAGAGCATTGTCCAAGTCCTTCTTGAACTCTGTCAGGCTTGGTGCTGTGATCACTTCCCTGGGGTGCTGATCTATGCTCAGTCACCCACTGAGGGAAGAACCTTTTCCTAATATCCAACCTAAACCTCCCCTGACACAACCTCAGGCCATTCCCTCAGGTTCTGTCCCTGGTCACCTCAGAGCAGAGATCAGTGTCTGACCCTCTTGTTCCTCTCACAAGGAAGTTGTAACTGCAATGAGGTTTCCCCTCAATCTCTTCTCCAGGCTGAACAGACCAAGTGACCTCAGCCACCCCTCATATGGCTCCCCTGTGCCTGCCAAGGCTCTAGCTCTGTGTTTCCACGGTTTTTGTATTGGTATTCATGTTTGTCTTCAAGTTATTTGGATTCTGGGATTCCTCAGCCAAACTGGGAGGTCCATGCAGAGCACTCTCTGTGGCCCTGCCATCCCTGGGGCAGAGCTGGTATCCCTCCAGAATCTCCATTTGAAGCAGGTGATCTGGCCAGCCCGAGCAGCTGGGTACAGCCAGGAACCCTGAATGTCTGTGATCAGCAAAGGGCAAACCTTGCCAGCTACTGAGCTCAAGAACAGACTTTTCTTGTGCTGTTTGTACTTATGATTGCCCTGCACAATTTATATGACCAGAGTAAGACATACTTCTAGCTTTCAGTCTGGGGATTTTTTTTAAGCCTTCTTTAAAATATGGTTTATATCTTGCTGTGGTGGTGTTTATGTCCAGTACAGTATCTTATCAAGCCTTGATGAATACCCCTGTCTCTCATGTGCTGACTAATGAGAAAGCTTTACCCAACTTTTGAGAGCACATGTTGCTGATTTGTAAGGACTGGGCAGGATTTAGGCATTGTACCACTGCCTGGGTGTCTGTAATTATATGGTTTTTGAAGAAGCATTAGTAGTGACATTCTGAAAGCCTGCAGCTGCTACCAAAAATGAAGCATTTGCATTACTTTCAGTCCAGTACTCTGAAATGAGCACTAACCCACTCCTTGCTGAGCACACATGCAACTCCAGTTGAGAGGAGGTGCTCTTGTGTTCAGGGGCAAAAGGCACCTGAAATGGGTGATCTCAGCCCTTGTATGGAAGCACCTCTTCTGTATTGGCTCACATGAAAGGGATCCTAACAGTCAGGAGAGGAAAGAAAACACAAACATGCACATTCACCTGGCTGCAGCACAGCAGTGTAGCTTCCCTTTGGCCAGATAAGAGATAGGGAGGAGCTGCAGGACTGTTCAGCACTGTGGGAGCCACCAGTGTTGCAGTGGGGTAGGTGACAAGGAGTCAGTGACAGGGGGCAGTGGGGTAGGTGACAAGGAGTCAGTGACAGGGGCTGAGGTCTTTCCAGCCACCCTCTGGAAGTTGTGCTTATATTTCACTCTTCAGAAAATGTACAGTAGCACAAATTATTTACATGGAGATTCAGCATGAACACTATTATGTAAGCATGTGCTGCCTTCCCTCTAACCTAAATTTCACTTACTGAGAAAATGCAGGATTACAGATACACATGAACAAAAACATCCAAGTGTCTTCAGCCATCTAAGCACTACCAGGTTTTTGTCAACCCTCTCAGACTCTTGATTCCATCTTCCTTTCCATTCTTTAGCTATCCTTTGGCTGTTCTTCTGTCCTGTCTGCTGAGGCAGAGCTACTCAGAGCAGAGCTTATTCTGTTACAACTTACTTCTCCTTTTTCATCATCCTTAAAGCTTCCCCTAAGGATTACTGAGATTTAATGAACTTTTGAAATTTAGTATCAACTTGACATACAGGCTCAAAAATGTGATTCTTGCAGCTTAACCACCCCTTGTAGTCAGCTTCAACTGACTGTGAAGAAAGGCAGTCCTCTTCACAGTTGTAAGAGTTGGTAATTCTGTGACAAGGCTTCTGTGCAGTATGTGACAGTTCCCCTAAGCAAATGGCTGATTCAGTCTATGTGGATGCATTCAGTATTAGAGTTTTTATTAAAACAATAATATTTTTGGCTTATAGGTAGATAGATGGATAGATAGATAGATAGATAGATAGATAGATAGATAGATTTCCTGCTGTCAAAAAAAACTAAGAAAAGGATAGCCATTTTCTTACAGATTTATTCAGGAGATAATAGTTTTTAACAATCATTTAAAGACAGGTTATACGAGGCAGACATTTAAAGTTCATTATTTTTTCTAAGTCTTCCAATGAGTATGAGAGACCATGACAGTGGAAGCTGATATATCACACACTGAATCAGTCTTTGAGCAGTCAGTCCAGCATTGTATTTTCAGCATGTTCCATGGCCATTTTGCATCCCTCAAAAAATACATTAGATAGGTTGCAAATATTAGGCTGACCACTTCAAATTCTTGCAGCAAAAAGTTGGTTCTACATCCACTACAATTTTTTTTTTTGTGAAAAAGCCCTTTCCCAAATTTTGTATCATTACCTTCTTAGAACAAACCTAGTTTGTTCTAAGGATAAGATCAGCGATTTTTTTTACTATTTCCATAATTTGTCTACACTGCTCTGTAGTGTTTACTACATTTTAGATGGAGGCATTTCCATATTATATAAATAGTCCCAATCTCTGTGGACTGATTAAGTGAGTTCCTTTATCCAGGAGACAAAAGAAGGAAAAAAAAAATTCCTCCCTCACTTTCACTTGATTTTTACCAATATTTTAATTTATTAAAGAGAAGAGCTTTATACATCACAGTAAAATCAAACTGTAAGTGAAATCTAATGGTCACACATTTTCTGCTAAGCAAATATTTAGTATATTTAAATTTATGTGTCTTTCTCAGTTTATTCAGGACATCTGAGTGCAGAAAGCACTCAATGCTGTTTTGGGGGGAAGTAAATAAATTCATTCAAGCTCCATTATGGACCTTCAATGCAGAGTAATACTACTACTACCATTTCTTCTTATATAGAGAGAATACTCAATTACTGTTCTCTTCTACCAGCATTTCCTTTGGGCAAATGTTTTCTGCTAAAAAGCAATCAAAGATATTAACCATGCTTGAGATGTTAAGTAGTAGTGTTCCAATCTGTCACTAAAATGGCAGTGCTGGGCAGTAGTAAACCTGCAATTTTCAAAGCTGGATGGTGCATAGAACAAAGTCACATGAAATCCTAAATTATGAATAGTCATTCATTACCTTCAGTGAACCTTGGAAGATTCTGGAGTACTGTAAACATAAATCATTATAGTTATAATGGAAAAAACCCCAACATTTAAAATATATTTCCCCTCTGAATAAAACATTTTCATTTTTTCCAGGAAGACACACATTTTGAAAGCCTCTTTGCACTTACTAAAGCTTCCAGAACTGTAAATATACCTTTAAGATCACCTGAGTAACTTTGCCACTACCTCCTTACAACTAAAAAACCCCAACAAAATATAGGAATAACAATTTTAAAAAAGCCAGCAGCCTGCTACTCCTCTCTTCAAACAACTGATATCTTCACTGCTTCAGTGACCTGGAAAATTGTGAAGCTATCTAGCTGAACCTCTACATGTCTTGTTTACAGACCAGTTGTGTTTTAGGCTCTTCTAGTATTTACAAGTGAATTTCACTTGCCCTTCATATATAGTAGAGCCAAATACCGATGTAATCTTACTTAATTAAGTGAAGTCTTTAAAAGAGGAGACCATATTGTAGCAATTTCATTAAATAAGGGATATTCACATTCTTCATTCCATTGTAGGCCATTTTTTCTTGAGAAATCCCTTTTCCCAATATCAGAATTGCTCATCCTTAAAGGTAAGTTTTGCAAGGTAGGATCCTACTTCACCCCTGTTTTCCATTCCTGTGCCCTCAGAATCTTATCCTGCTGGTGGGGCTCTTTGCTGTCCTGTGGGGTGGCCCAGGCCCACCCTGGCTCACTTCCAGCAGAGAGGAATGTGAAATGCCAAGGAAAATCCCTCCCATGGAAAGCTGACACAGTTAACATGAGGAGCCACCTAGTCAAAGTACTGGGCTGAAACATAATTCAAAAGATTGGCCAGCCCCAAGACCTTGTCTCAAGGCAGGATCAATACTATCTATATTTTTCTTGACACAGTTTTAAAACAATGTAGGTTGGAAGGGACCCTACTCAGACTGTCACCTGAGGTGTGCTGACATCAGCACTGGCTAAAAATTTGTATTGTCTGGCAAAGACAGTGAATCCATCATGACAGTTTATGCCAGGGTTTTACTGTCCCCACTCGTAAACATTCTTCTTAACAAGTAACCTGGATTTAATTCATTAATGAAAACATAAAAAGTTTATTACCTTTTCTGTCTTGATCCAAGAAATCATTGTTGTCAGGAGAGGAAAAAAATCTGTTTTCAGTGCTTTAACAACAGCCAGTTCCACACAATGTAGCCCAAATCTTGCCAGGCTTAGACATTTCTTAATCTGCTGTACTCATGAAGGCTGGATATCAGAGGAGATTTAATTATAATTAGTTCTCCTTATTTTGTAACAAATATGTTTTAGTTTCATGTATATTTATATGCTGTAACTTTCTGTTATTCTGTATTAGCATTATAGATGTGTATTTTAACTCTGAAAATTACCTTTGATTATTAAAATTTTTGGGATTATGTTGCCCAAAGTAAACATGTGGTTTGTATTTCAGGCTGTTTGGTAGGCTAGCAGGAGTTTTGACTTACATTTGGAACATTTTGCAGGTTAGTTTGTAGGAACAGCAAAAAGGATAGAAGAAATTTCACATGACAGTTGTTATATGTAATTATAAGGATACACTTGACAAATTTTGGTGTAATTTTAAGATCTGACAGCTTGTGGGTTTTCTGTTCTATCATTAGTTGAGTGGATTAATAGTTACAACTGCAACTCACATGCACCTGCGTTCTTCCCTTAATGATTTTGCATATTATTTTCCTTTCCAGGACCATAAAGAACTTTGCAGAGTGCTTTTAGAAAAATTATGCCTAGTAAGAGAAACATATTTGAAATGAAAGCAAATTAATTATAGCAAATTTCCAAATATGGATTCCCTGATTTTTTTCTTTCCATTATGCTTGCAGTTGAATTGTGTTTTTATATTTTCTTCTAAAAATAGGGTTGTGATCTCTTACTGAGTAGGACTGCAGAATAATAAGTATTATGCTGAATCCATCATTCCAGTCACCCTCCCACTGCAGAGGCACTCAGAAGTTACAAGAGGGAGCACAAAGCCATGAGGTAAAAACCCCTTGTGGACTAAGTGACTGATTTGGTGTCAAGATGATTGTGATGTAAGAGTTGGCCCTGCAGCCTCACCAGTGTAGATACACAGGCCCAATCTCAGTTTTAGTTATGGGGAAAGTTTTCTGATAGGATATAACTTTTCATCTGCAGTGCAATCCTGCCTTATTTAACGGGATTTATGGAGAGTGGATGTACTGTAGCTGCAGCAGTTATCCATCATGATATTTATATATTGACCTCAATATTTATCCCAGTTGGAATACATGCTGAGCAAAGGAAATCTGCCAAGTGCCAATCCAGAAAAGTCTACAAAATGGGACTTTTGCTTAACTTATGGAGAGCCAGACACTGCAGGTGTTGTGGTCCTAAGTATACGGACTGAGACAACCTTTCTGAATGATAACTGGTGGGGCATGCATTTTTTACACCAAAGAAGTGTAACTGTTGTGTTGATATTTCTCTCTTCAAGTAATCTGATAACATCAAATTGGGGAAGCTTACTATTATCTGTGTTTTGTTTGAAAGTTCCCATAGTACAATTTACAGGGCATTGCACTATTAGGTTTTCTGCAATCATGAATATTTTTTTTTTTTGCCAAGAACCTCTTTGAAAGCTGATTTGGAATGGCTAACATCTATTTATCAGGATCTTATGGATAAACAGTTCTAAAGTTTTTTAAAGTAATTCAGTACAATAGCATTTGAAATGGCCCCCAGAAATAACAGAATCATAGAATCCTAGAATGGTTTGGATTGTAATGGCCCATAAAAATCATTGAGATCCAACCCCCTGCCATGGGCAGGGACACCTTTCACTACACCAGGTCGCTCAAAGTTCCATCCAACCTGGCCTTCAACACTTCCAGGGATGGGGCACTCACAGCTTCCCACGGCAACCTGTTCCAGTGTCTCACCACCCCACAGTAAAGAATTTCTTCTAACATCTCATCTAAACCTACCCTGTTTCAGTCTAAAGCCATTCCCCTTGTCCTGTCACTACCTGCCACTGTAGCAAGTCCCTCTCCAGCTGCCTTGCAGGCTCCCTGTTAGGTACTAGAAAATTCTCACCAATTCCCTGCAGCCTTTTCTTCTCCGGGCTGAAAAGCCTCATCTCTCTCAGACTGCCATCACAGGAGAGGTGCTTCAGCTCTCTGATCATCTTCGTGGCCTCCTCTGGACTTGCTCTGATGGATCCATGTCCTTCTTATGTTGGGGGGCCTCACAGCTGGATGCAGCTCTCCAGGTAGGGTCTCACAAGCCCCAGGCAGAGGGGGAGATTCACCTCCCTTGACCTGCTGCTCATACTTCTTTGCATGCAGCCCTGAATATTTTTGTCTTTCTGGGCTGCAAGCACACACTGCTGGATCAAGAATNGGGCTGAAAAGCCTCATCTCTCTCAGACTGCCATCACAGGAGAGGTGCTTCAGCTCTCTGATCATCTTCGTGGCCTCCTCTGGACTTGCTCTGATGGATCCATGTCCTTCTTATGTTGGGGGGCCTCACAGCTGGATGCAGCTCTCCAGGTAGGGTCTCACAAGCCCCAGGCAGAGGGGGAGATTCACCTCCCTTGACCTGCTGCTCATACTTCTTTGCATGCAGCCCTGAATATTTTTGTCTTTCTGGGCTGCAAGCACACACTGCTGGATCAAGAATCTTGACAGCTTCTTGTCCACCAACACTCCCAAGCTCTCCTCAGGGCTGCTCTCAATCCAGTCTCCACCCAGCCTGTGCTTCTGCTTGCGAGTGCCCTCAGTTGCAGGATCGTACACCTGGCCTTGTTGAATGTCATGAGGCTGGCACAGGGTCACCTCTCAAGCCTGTTAAGGTCTCTCTGGATGTCATCCTTTCCCTAGAGTATGTCAAGGACACTGCACAGCTCAGTGCCATTGGTAGACTTGCAGAGGGTACACTGAATCCCACTGTCAGTGTTGCCAGCAAAGATGTTAATACCAGCCCCTGATGAACACCACTTGTCACTGGTGTCCACTGGACATCGAAGCATTGACCATAACTCTCTGAGTTAGCACTGAGTTATCTACTGAGTGTCCATCTGTCCAATACCTCTCCCCAGTTTAGAGACAAGGATATCACGTAGGACAGTGTCAAGTGCTTTGCACAGTTCAAGATAGATGGTGTCAGTAGCTCTTCCCTCCTTCATCAACACTGTAACCCCATCATAGAAGGTCACCAGATCAGTTAGGTATAGTTTGTCCTTAGTGAAGCCATGTCAGCTGTCACAACTCACCTCCTTATTTTCCATGTGCTCAAACTTAACTTCTAGGAGGATCTGTTCCATCATCTTCCCACAGATGGTGGTGAAATTACCTGGCCTGTAGTTCTCTGAATCTTCATTTTTTTCCTCTTTTAAAAATGAGGGTTATATTTCCCCTTTTCCAGTCAGTGGGAACTTGAGCAGATGATCATGACTCCTCACATATGATGGATAGTGGCTTAGCCAATTCCTCCACCAGCTGTCTCAGGACCCATGGATGCATCTCATCAGGTCCCACAGAGGTTGGGAGCTTGTGCATCCTCAGGTTCCTTAGATAGTCTCAAACTTGATCTACTCTCATGGGCAGATCCATGATGGGATTCTCCTAAACATTCTCCCAATCCCTGCCTTTCCCTTCTGTGACCCAGGAGGTGTGGCTGGAGCACTTGCTGGTGAAAACTGATACAAAAATGTTTTTGAATACCTCAACCATGTCCTCTGTTACCAGGACTCCCATTTCCTTCAGAGACAGCCCACATTTTCCCTACTTTTCCTTTTATCACTAGTGTACCTATAGAAGACTTTCTTTTTTGCCCTTGATATCCTTGCTCAGGTTTAATTCTTTCAGGGCTTTAGCTTTCTTAACTTGATCTTTGGCTGTTTGGACAATCTATCTATACTCCTCCTGGGCTACTTGCCCTTGCTTCTGCCTTCTGTAGCTTCTTTTTTGTGTTTTTGTCCAGGAGCTCCTGGCCTTTTTTCTGAACTTCCTTTTTGTCAGGATGCATTGCTCCTGAGCTTGGAGGAGGTGATCTTTGAATATCAATGAACTTTCTTGGGATCCTCCTCTCTCCAGGGCTTTATACCCCATGTTACTTTATCAAGCAGATCCCTGAGGAGGCCAAAGTAAGCTCTTCTGAAGTCCTGAGTTGTGAGCTTGCTGTGGCTCCTCCCTGCTGTGCCCAAGGATCTTGATCATTTCATGGCCACTGCAGCCCAGTCTGCCCTTGAGCTTCACCTTCTGCACCAGCCCCTCTGGCTTCTCTTTCATCAGAGCTGACTGTGATGAAGAGAAAGATTATACCTATGCAAATCTCCATCTCAGTAGTTTCCTGTCCACTTGCATCAACTGCTGTGTGGAAGGAGCTCATGACATTTAAGGTGGTGTATGGTGCCAGCACATAACCAACTACACAGTTTTCTGTTTATGCTGAAACCCCTCAGAGCACAATAAATAGTCTATTGTATGTGAACTCTAATCCAGCACACACAGATGCCAGTAAAATTGTTTCAGTTGGTCTCAACCTGTGCTGAATCAAACGCCAGCAGTCCAGGGACATCAGGTGCTGTAAGCACACTGAATAACTTGGGAAGCTCTCTCAGACTGGGCTGGTAACTTCAGTGCTGTGGTGCTAATCCTTCATAAAAGGGTTCTCTGCTCTGAGGCAGGAGATGTGATGTGCTGCCTCATACAATGCCTGCTGCAGGAACAGGGAGCTCTGGCTGCTCACACCAGAGGCTCTGGAAAACAAGATCTTGAGTTTTTCCTCCTTCCCTTGATGGACCAAGTATGTCACTCCTATGACAATGTGAAATGTACTCTGCAACCAAACCAACCTGCTTTGGGTGGACTATTTGGTCTGCAGTTTACAGCAGGGAAGGGGTGGATACAGCACAGTCCACCATAGGACTTTTATAAGGTAAATTAAATGAATGAAATATTCTGTACAGTGTAACTTCACAGAAATTCCCCCTGGATCATGTTCCAAAACTGTATCCTTAACATGGCAACTTGCTCACTGCTTGCCACTATGTAACTTTAGAACCATTTAACTATGTTGTTTTCCTTTATTTATGGTTCAGTAGTCAAAAGAAAATTAACTGGTGTCTCTGCAGTGTACCAATATTTGTGCTCTGCTTAATGCTCCATATAATAATTGCATTTCCTAAGATAACATTTAAGATAATTCATAGAAAGCTGTCAGGGAAAAATGAGAACTTCACACTGAAAATACCCAATTACATGTTAGAATATTTAATTTATGTCAAATGTTGCTCTCCATTTACTTTTTGAGTCTAAAGTTAATGTGCTAGCTGCAATTCTAAAGGTTGGAAGGAAAGGTTCTAAAGAAGGAAAATAAGTTAAGTAGTACCTTTTCAAAGTTCCTCTTTGTTTTGTGTGTGCCTTTGTATCATATCTAAAAAAACACTCCTCAAAAATGCAACATTATTGAGAGTCTTCCTTAAGGTCTAGATTACTCAGATGAATTTTTGGATGAAGTATTAGTTTTGTTTCTTGTCTTCTAATTTTTTATTTTTGAGCAAGTGCAGAATGATGGCACATGCATCTTTTCTATGACAATGACATTGGGTCTGCTATTTCCTATGTTGTCTCATACAAACAGGAAAGAAATAAAAAGAATAGGTTCAGACTAAAAAGATGAAACAGATTTAATAAAGTTCCTATATGTACAACAATTTCTATTCATAGCACAACAATATCAGTTAAAATGGTCAAGATAGTTGAAACTTCCACAGATTATTAATTTTCTATTGCAGTTTTACTTAAAATAAACAACAGAAATAAATTTTGTATTTTCCTATTTAAGGCTCATATAACTCCTTATGATAGTTCTGTGTTTAAAAAGATGGTTAAAATAAGAACTTGTTCTGTGCCCAGTAAAGAAGCCTATGAAAATACAATCCAAAAGATGTTGGAGAGAGGACACTTTGCTTCCAAGTTATTATTCATGGCTTTTCAATGAAAGCAGCAGTGCATCAAGCCACAGACGGTGCCCTTCGGGTCACAGAGAGCCACACTGTGGTGAGGGTGAAGACTGGGTCTCTGTCTTGGCTGTTTGTTCCCAGTCTTTCCATCATTTGAAGACCTGTTTTTAAAAATTCAAGTATAAGGAAGAACTCAGCCACATCTTTAAAGTGTCTGAGCAGAGCTCAAAATGAGATGGGCTTTGCTAAGGGTACCATTGTTGTGCTTGTAGCAGTTTATCTCCAGGTACGTTCAGGAAGGTGAATTTTCCTCAATCCTTTCTCTTACTCTACTAGCATATTCTGCAAGCCCAGCACCAGGAATGGTGCTGCAGGAGCCAAGTTTTTGCTGGGAGAGGAATATCATCACTCATTGTCTTGCTGACCTAAATGTATAGTGTGTCTGATCTGTATTTTTAAATTTGTTTATTTATAGATTATAATTTTAGAAGTTTGTAATATATTATTTAATAGCCTTCAAAGTCAGAGTCTCTGTGCTCAAAACAAAAAACTTAAAAAATAACATAAACTGGAAAAATGCTTACATTGAGCTATGAGGAGATTTTACATCTTACTTTCTGGAAAGGGATTTTGCTAACATTTCCAGCATTTCCCCTGGAATCCATTGTTCTTTTCAGCAATGCAGCCATGCTGCACTGTGCATCCTGCTCCTCTTTGCTGGTCTTTTCCTGACAGCCCCAGAGGCTGGGACTGTTTGGCAGGCTCAGCCTGGGCTGTCCAGCTGTGCCTGCAGCGAGGTCACAGAACGGGAGAGCAGCCGTGGCACAGCGCTGCAAATGAGTGTGAAACAGGTCAGGCTGCAGGGGACGGGCTTTGGGAGCCAAACGTGTGAGACTCCCCCTTGATGTGTGAGATTTGTCAGGTCTGAACTGTGAAGGCAGAATTTAAAAATCTTTCTAGAAGGGTGGGAAACTCAGATTCCTCTGAAGCCCAGAGTTAAGCTTGTTAATGATTATGTATCTTTATTACAAGAGGCTATTTCTTCTGGCAATGGAGGGAGCGTATTCCCTGCGATACTTCCAGGCCATCTACAGAGTAAGTGTATTTAGTTACTCTGAACTGGTCACGTAACCTTTTAAAACATTAACTTAAAGAATCCAGTCCAATCACAGCCCAACCCTTCCTGTAGTTCACTATGTTGTTCAGCTTCAAGGAAAGGAAACCTTATTTTAAAAAGCTTTATAGCCCAAGTTCTATTGACATGAACTGTTTATTTAGGCAGGAAGCTACTCAACTACTATTTTTGGCAATAATGGGAAAGTGGTTGGGATGAGAGTATGAATAATGAAATTGTTTTCTTTTATTCAAAGCTACCAGAACCCTCTCATTAGAGTTTAAAATTCAGTTTAGGATCCTAACTCTATATCTAAATTCCTATTTTTGTTCTCAGACTAAACATAGAGCAATCCAGAATTAATAACTTTATCTTTAGTGATAGTAATTGCTATTAAAACAGAATGAATAATTAACATTCTGTCCTTTCTTAGCCTACAGTTCAGCATAGAGACTTTTTCCTGTTTTGGATTTGTTGTCTGTAGAGGTAAAGTTTTTGAAAATCTCTTTGAACTGAGATAAAGCAACTAGTTTTAATTCTTGATCCAGGATACAGGGCTGACAGAAGACAATCTTCTTCAGCTTCCCCAAGAGCTCTGATGATAGCTTTTCATTCCTGTATAAATTACTTGATGACAAATAGTCAATTTATCAACCAAAATATGTAGACTTTAAATCTCCCCTAATTCTTATTTTTTATTAATTTGTTTTTATTCCTGCAAAACCTCGTAGCACTATGTTTTCTGACTAGGAAGGGATGTAACAACAGAGCTGATAAAAAATTCCTAACACATTCAATGCAATGTACATAAATCAAAAATATTAATTTATGTGTCTAGGACATCCTCTGAGCTGTAACTGGGTTGAAAACTACTGTGACTGTAACAAAGAGGAAGGAATTATAAAAACAAGAAATAAGTACTAATAATGTATATTTATTCTAAGCTCTGTCACTGAATGTGGAAATTTGGTTTGGAGGCTCCCAGATTTCAGCCCTTTCTATACAAGCACAGTTTTGGGCTGTGCTGGTTCCTCACCCTGCTCTGTAGGTGGAATGATGGATGAATGTCTGAGCTGAGGCACTGGGGCCAGCACAGCCCTGGCAGCGAGGAGCATTCTCGGACATGCAAGTCCAGTGTGAGGGGTGTGCAGCACCCCAGCCTCCATGCTGGAATACACTGCTGAACCCTGAGTCAGGATCACTGTTTCTACATTCCCAAGCCACCGAAGACACAAAATACAAAGTACTGAATGTCTGGTTACAGCTTTCTCTGCGTGTTCATGCTCTCTGAGCATGCCTGCCAAAGCAGATAGTGTTCAAGCATGCACTGCCAAATTCTCAAAACACCTTGTGTTTTGCTATCCACAGAGCTCCACCTGCTTTGTGCACCTGAATTATAGAGACTGTATGCTTCACTAATGCCAGATGCTTTTTTAAAACATATATACGACCAAAAGTAACAAGACTTGCACCTTAATGAAGTCTTCAATCTACTTTTTGCCTGTAAATCGGCTATTATAAGGTCAAACAAAACCAAATGAGCTAGGTAACAACTTTCTGCTTGGTATAATTCAAGTAATGGGCCCCTTTTTACTAAGCTTTTTCCTTGACATGTTGTGAAATTACAATTCAGGAATCCTGAAACATTTAACTAATCAGGCAAAATATTCCCCCATGCATAAATAATAGAAATTTCCACTGTAACATTAATACTAAGAGAATAAGAGCCCCTTCTTCTAGGCAGTTCTATAGTCCATCCAGAGGGTGGTTGAGCACTGAAACTGGCTTCCCAGGGAAGTGGTGTCAACATGAAACCTATCTGAGTTAAAATGTTCAGCCAATGCTGCCAGGGACCTGGTGGTATCCTTGGGGCGTCCTGAACAGGGCCAGGAGGTGAATTTGATGATCCTGATGGGTCCCTTCCAACTCAACATATTCTGTGATCCTATAAGTTGCACTGACTCATCATTATCACATTTTTATATATTTGTTAAGCATATAGCTACTGTGGGATGCAGTATTCAGTTTACACGATTTTTGAGTGAAGAAAGGACTCACTGGGAACAGAAAACACTGCTGCTGATTGAATAACCATTTTGTTCTAGTATTTCATTGCCCTATTAGATTAATCCAAGCAGCTAAGAATCGACTAATTCTGAAAATACACATTGAGATTCCACTGCAGAGTGGATTTTGGATCATATTGCAGAAAATAATAAGGTCTAACCATTGTTTGGTTTGTTTTGGTTTTGGTAGGAAGCTTTTCTATAGTTGAAGTTGAAAACACGCTTCCACCAACCCTCGCATGTGAAAGTATAAATTACCCTTTCACAGTAGAAAATGTAAAAGCACGTTTCTCTAACAGCACCCTGGGTAGCTCTAAACAAGGTCACATTAAAGTTACATTGTTTCTATTTGAAATGTAACCATGCAGTTTCTTCTTCTAAGTGGCTAAACCTAAGCTCAAACAGTAAGGGACAAAAAATTGCCAGTTACAGCACAAACCAACATTCTGGTTTAATGTTTTCTCTTCCTGCATAATTTAGAACAGCTACAGAATTTCACTAAATCTCTCCCAGTATTTTTATCTGCAATACTGCTTAGACTTCATCTGCAATTGTCCATGCAGTGCCTCAACCATGAGATCATCCTTCCACTTGAACATGACACAATGCCTATTATCTGCTAGAACCAGTGCCCAAACATTATGAGCTTGTTACAACAATCAGATAGTATTTTTAGTACATTATCTTCACTTGCCAGTTATCCCACCTTTTATACCTGTTTAAAGAACAGACCAAGTGCAAAAAATCAATGAAATACACCAAACATTATTTTTAAAACAGTCCATCAGGGTCTAAGTATGTATTGGCATATTTATTCCAGAAAAATGACTGAATAATGACACTCTAAGGGGAGCATCAGATACTAATTGGGGCATACTACCTACAGCATTTTTTCCCACAAAATGTAAATTCAAAAATATGTTTCTGAATGAAAAGAAAGCCATGTTCTTTGCCATGGAAAGAAGATATACCACTGTGTTTATATTAACTCCTATTTTGTCCAAGAACCATAACTTCATGAGAATACTCAATTTGTAGAAATTTGGGTGAAAAGACCATGTCTTCATTTGATCACCAAAGGTAGTAAACACTTTTTCTGAGCTTTTATGCATGGCTTATGAAATGCATGGTGACTAGCAAGACATGAGGCTTTGTTTTCACATACTTCAAGTTCACTTGATAGCTCCAACAAATCTCAACTCCAGCTGTGGGAGACGGATAATAAGGAATCTATTTGGTGTGGAAAGAAAGCTCAGGAAGTTCCAAGAAACCTTTCAGAAGAACTAGATATAAACCTGAGATATCTACGAACCTCTGTGGGTTGTCTCTTTCAAGATGTTGTCAAGTCACCTCCAATAACACAGGGTAACTTTCTAGTTTTACAGGTTTTTGAAATCTTTCTGTCTCAGGTAAAATTCAGTATCAACATGTGGAAATGTTTGAGGTGTTTTTCTGCAGCACACATTGGTATGTTTATCAACCAAACAAACTAAATGGATCACTGAAAACCTTCTTCTCAAACAAAAAATACAAAATGCAATTGATGAGGGTATTACCATAGAAATAGAAACTTTTGTAATCATTATTTTACATAGTCATAATATTTCTAATGCTGTAACATAGCTGCCCCAGAAGGTCTTTTGCACTTGGCCACTGTAGGCATGCTGAAAAAGCATCTATTTACCAGTATTGGTAATTTGTACTGCTCAGCTAAACATACACTTTTCAGTTATCTAGATAACAGCCCTGAAATGCACCAGATGAGAGAAATATAATAGCCTGAAATCTGGGGGTGCCACTTACAACTTGGCAACACATACCAGCTTGGAATCAATGCTGGACTCTGTCTGGAGGTCCAGCACCTACCACAGGCTCCATGCTGGGAACAGCAGTTCTTCAGAGTGCAAGGTCTTTGCCCCTGTGTGCTTGACAGTCTTTGGTTTACACCCTCGGTCAGTGACACAGCAGAGTTGTTGTATTTTGCTTTGCTGGACTTTACCAGTGCACCATTACCTACCCAGAAAAAGGAAAGTCTGCCGATGAGTAACATTTCACTGCTTTCTCACTATTATGGGTGAAGCAGGTTTTTCTCTCCTACTGGTTTTTATAGCGCAAAAGAACCCATTTTTCACTACAGTAGCAGCAGAAAAAAGTTGTGATGATGAGGAAGGGGATCTGCACTGTGGAAATGAAAACTGTGATTCAGACACTAATTTCTCCCCTTTCTGAAGAAAATGAATAAAAGTTAATAAAAAGATTCTGAAACAATGACAAATACTGGAATGGTTTCATACTGCTGAAATACTAAATTTAGATCCAACTGCAGGTGTTCCTATTGATGTTACTATTCCATTTTTAGTGTTGGTATTTTGATTAATAGAAGTTTTTCCTTCAAGAGTAAGGTGAGGAATTTCATTGTAACATTGAGAGTAATATCCAAATGATTTTTGTCTGCATGGAAAGGCTCTAGTTGGGATTTTAGTAATCTGGAACTTCCAGGAATGAAGCCTCTATTCTCAAAGACTTCATACTTGCTGACTGGTAAGCTGCATGCCTCTAGTTATGCCAGTGGGCTACCGAGTCTTCCCACATGCAAGCCATTGGTAGAATTTAAGCTAGGAAAGAATTAAGTAATCTAAGAAAAATGTTTTTTCTGTATAAGTAACATTCACTGCCTTCTATTTGAGATTAATTTAAATCAGTCTCCATCCCAGTCCCCAGTACAGACTTGCTGCTCCTCCATACCGTTCAGCCTTTGCAGAATGGCGATGTCTTACCTAGGTGTTGGGCCTAATCCAACTCAGATGGGATTTTAGGCAGATCACCAAACAAAAGTTCCCACAGAAAACACTGAGTTACCATGTATTCAAGTTTCTTTTATCAGCATACTCAGATGCCTAGCATTGAGAGTTCCTTGAATAAAAGGCATTGTTCAAAGCCAGTCACACTGCCCAAGAGAGAGTGTAAGGTAACCTGTACAGGACAGAGCTAGCAGAGGATGAGAATCACTGCATTGGCACTGCAGGGTGCTTGTGCACCTATTTCTGTCTGGGAAATCTTAGACCGAGGCCAGTTTGGCCTTCAGGTATTTGTGAAAAATTATCATGCTATTGTCAATGAGGAACGGTGAGAAGACAAATCTTAAATTCCATATCAAAGGTAATTTGGTTAACAACAACAATAAAAAAAAGATCTGGTTCAGGATTTTTAAGACCTACAGATTGCTAGCACTGGCTTCAAAAAGGACTAGCATGTAGATCACTGGAACAGGAACGGGGCTGGTCAGAACCTTGTCTGTTCCTACTGCACGAGACAACCGCAGGAGATAACAAACATTTACAGGACTACCTGCAAATCTGCTCTTCTGTCACTTGCAGCACAGCCAGCATCTCAACACTGAATTTCATTGGATGCCAGATGTTTCAGGCTAGATGAGGTAGAGGCAGCTTTACAACTTCCATCATGTAATATTTAAAGCCTGATTAGGTGTTTCTCATTTAATCACATATATTATTAATTTCAACGAAATTACTGTTTCTCCCTATGCCTTTAAACAGCCGGTGAATAAAAGTTGGGTTGCTAAGGCAGAATTATAGCAAACTATTCCAGTTTAGCTGACAGCATTCTGATTGCTTAATAACACCCAAGTATGTGCAGAATTTGTCCTTGCTGTGAGCCACACGGAGTGTTGCACGACTGAATAAACCCTCAGAAAAGCCTGCGTTGCATTGGCTTAAGTGCTTTCCTCAGCGTGGCTTATATTCCAGGTAGTTAAAGAAGTCCTCAGCGAAGAAAAATCGCATCAGTTCTTGCTGTACCGCTCCACAGCGCTGCAGAGCAAGTCAGAAATGACTGCCCGGAGCCTGCTCCTAGTAGCGTCATTTGCCATTCCGGCTGCGACTCGGTCGCCCCGCGGGACCGCTGGTGAGCCCCGGCGAGACTCAGCCCCGGGAAAGGCCGCAACGCCGCGCCCGAAAACTCCTCGGGACACGGCTGGGGGCACGCACAGGCACTGCACACCCGCTGCGGGGGCTGCGTGTGCAGCGGTCGGGAGGCTGCGGCCGGCAGGTGCCCGCGGGCGCACGGCCAGGCCGCGGGCCTCACTTCGGGGAGCTCCCGAGCTCCCCGAGGCCCCGGCAGCGCCTTCGCTGCCCCGCGCTCTCGCTCTCCATCCCTATCTCCGTCTTCATCTCCATCTCCATCTCCTTCCCTCTCGCTGGGCCGCCCCGCCCCGGCGAGCCCCGGGCAGGTGCGCCCGGAGGCGCA